>PVIA01006022.1:0-104658 GCA_004024845.1 Tonatia bakeri | reverse complement strand
CACATTTTACTGATGATCTGGCTGTAGACTAGATGTGGGTTCCTCAGTCTTGCTGAAGTGGATTCCCAAAGCCTGATCAGCATTTTCTGTAACAAGGGGAAAGGAGGAAAATGAAGTTGGAGAATCTTTTAGGATGAAGAAATAATAAGTATGAAATGCCATAATAATGAAAATTACAAGGACTGTTAGAAAAACTTAAAAAATACTTTCAGTTGGAGATAAACAGTGAGGAAAATTGTGGGTGAGCATGAGTTTATAATGGTAAAGATATATGAATGTCATGATTGTTACCATAGACACTCAAAGTGCCAGGGAATCTCCTCCATTGGCCAAGATGTCAGCAGGAGGAGGTTCTTACAGTGGGATTGACAAAAGCTGGAGATATGAATGGTTAGGACCCAGCATATTGGAAGCTAGAAAGAGGAATTGAAAGGGCCCAGAGTACAGCAAAAGCTAGAAAGATTATTGGGGAGGAATAAAAGGCCTCTCCTCTTTATCCCTGTAAGGACCTAGGGCTTGAGCAGGAAGATTGAGAAGGTCTTTGAGACAGGAGTCCACCCTTCTCCTACACTGTGTGGCACCTGAATAAAACCTCTTTCCTTTTGCACCAGCACCTGTCTCAATGACTTTGGCTTTTGTGGTGTAAGGCAGCGGAAACTCTGCTGTGTTCAGTTTCATGATGGGCCTTATAAATTGTACTTAGAATGTTTTACTTTATAGAGAGTATGAGAAAACACTGAAGGATATTAAGAAGTGTCTGATAAAAAGACATTTTTTATTTGTAACATTCACTCCCTATGCAGTGAAGGAAAAAGTTTAGGCTGAGAACAATTTCAAAAAATCACAGTAATCTAGATAAGAGGTGAGTGTGGCTTTAAGTAGTATGGTGGTAGTGAGACTGGAGAGAAGTAGAGAAATTGAAGAATTTGAAATAAACTTAGCAAGCAGAGACAGAAGATGCAGTTGTATAAGACCCAGATCCAGCCCCACCCCATTCAGAACTGAAATAATCACACAGCTTCTAAGGATATTGACAGCTGAAAGCTCTCACCTAATTGCTGACCTGGAATTGTATTCTGGAAGAGAGACACCTTGCCCAAAGTTCTGACCCACATCTGTGGTCAACCTGCATCCAATGAAAGATGAATGCAGATTTTTACAATTACAGGATATTTCTTACACATAAATAGTAATGACAACATGTCCACTGTTTCAGACACCTGTGATTTTTCTTTTAGTTCATGAATATCATGTAAGCTATACATGGCCAATGATTAAAATATTACTCCTGGATCAAATATTTGCATTTCTCTATATGGGCACTCTATTAAATGAATAATAATGTTTAATGGAAATTCCTCTGAGAAGTTGTGGCTGTCACAGTAATAAAAGATGGTGACTTTCTTGACTAGTCTTAGAGTGTTTCCTGAGTAACTTTCATTGTTTGGAAGTTTCAAAAATTCTATTTATTCTAAGCAATGTCAAAATTGTATTGATAGCCAAAATACGCACAAGGTGTCACAGTTTTCACTTGGAAACGTTTTACATGAAAGGCTAAGTGACAGCCCAAAGTTAGGAATGCACTTATAAGCTCAAGAGAAGAAAAAGATAGTAGCAAGGGAAAAAAAAAAAGTTGCCAGAACAGTAATACTGTGAAGCACTCAAAGGCTGTACAAAATATAGCTGCCTCCTATTTTCCCTTCAATATTGCAGCTTTGCTAAATGTTTTACTATAAATTTTAGAAGGCTGAACTATGTGCCTTATAGCTGTGTTAAAATGAAAACAAACTCCACCAGTGATTATTGATTCAATGTTTCTTGCTCCTATTCACATTTGTATTCTCTCAGCATGTTTGCTGTGTGGTTCTTAGAGTGATCTGGGCAAATGACAGGTGTGTGATGAGCCTCTTGTCTGCAATGTGTGAATGTCCGAATGCTTCTTCCCAATTCTCCTTTAGAATCTTTGTTCTGAAATGTGGCAAAAAAAAGGTCTGCTTTGTTAGACGAGACACAGTTCAAGTAGTCCTTACTTTTAAGTTTTCCAATCACTTTTCTTTCTGGGGACATTTATTTAAAAGTGATCTTGATTGTCATTAAATCTGGCAGATTCATCCGAGTGTCTGCAGTGCCGCAGTTCCCTTTAGAAAGCTGGAAGCAAAAGCAGGGAGTGACTGCTGTACAGAGAACAACATCCGTGTGAAATAGCACTGAGCCTTGACCTTGGCATTTCCCTTTAGCTACTTCTAGTGTTTATTCAAAGGGGGTAATGACTCATTGGCTTTGTCACTACTGAGGTCATGTTGTATTAATTCTAAAGCCTTGATGTTTCAGAGCTCCTATCTTTAATTCTTATTTGTTTATCATATAAGTTCAGACTTGAATACACTTAATCATTAAAGTAAATCTATTTTAGGCCCTGGCTGAGTAACTCAGTTGTTTAGAGCATTATCTCACTATGCCGATGTTGTAGGTCCAATCCCTGAACAAGGCACTTAAAAGAATTAACCAATGAATGCATAACTAAGTGGAGCAAGTCAATATTTCTCTCTCTGTCTCTCCTGTCCTCTCTCTTTTTAAAATCAATAATAAAAACTATTTTATGCTTTTAAATATTTATTTGGAAATAATAAATATCTGATTATGATATAACATTTCTAATTGGAGAATAATGTTAATATAATCATTTCCTGGACTAGCTTATAAGTGGCTTTGTTGGCATTTGAAAAGTAATATATTAACTTTCATATCTGTGATAAACAAAATAAAATATTTCTTTTACTTCTCTCCATTTTCATTAGAGTATGGATTTTATCTGCATACTCACATTACAATGTTACATGTTTAATACTTTATCTGCATGCAAAATTATGACATTTATTAAATAACATATATGTACATTTAAGTTCATCCATAAAATTGAAATTATTTAAACTAGTGAAGACTTACATGATGGTTAAGTAATAAAGCAAAGACTTTTCTATTCTAATGATGACATACATCTAGTGATGGTATTTTGGTTTGTCTAGAAAGTATGCAGCCATGTAATATGAAAAACAGAGACATTTATTGAAGAAGATACAAGACACAAGAAACACTGTACATAGGACAATGACTTCTCAGTCCCTTTCAAAGTAGGCACCTTGGGATCTCACACAGTTCTCCCAATAGCTGCCAGCTGCCCTGTTGTATTTTCCTGATTCTCATCAATGGTATGAAATGTCTTCCCTTTCAAAGGTGATTTTAGTTTTGGGAAAAGTCAAAAGTCACAGGGTGCCAAATCTGATTCATTGGTAGTGGTTTGAGTCAAGTCACTAGCAACTGCAGCACAATGTTCCTTCTGCTTTGGTAGCACAAGCCATGTAATGAATTGTGCCATGATGTGTCGTAACAAGATCCAGCATCAAAATCTTGGGCGCATGTTTGGGAATCCCCAGATCAGCTTTAGTTCTCACACTGTCTATTCACTGATCTTTGTCAATTGCAGACCATTCAAGCATGTTCAACATTCTCGGGTGTTTTGCTTGTTGCAGGCCTTCCAGAATGTGGATCATTTTCAACCGATTCTTTACCATCTTTGGAACATTTGCGCCACACTTTTATTCGCACTGCACTCATGCATCATCAGCAATAGGCTTCTGAATCATGTGGATACTTTCTGCAGAGGAGTGTTCAAGCTTAACACAAAATTTGATGCAGATTCGTTGCTCTCTACTCACTCAATCAACTTGAATTCTATAGCCACACAGTCACATGCTCACTCAGCTGAATCTACTACCCCACACTGACTAGAGCAGTGAAGCTGGCATTGTTCACACATGCACATTCTAGTCCACTCTCCTTGGCTGCCAGGTTGCACTGATGTTTCACAAACCATTCTCATTATGTTAATAATGGCTGGGCATTTTCCGGACAGACCTCATATTATAATCTTTCACTATATATACTTGTATTTACAGGCATGAAGGTTTATATATTTCAATTTTATTTGCATTGGAAAACACTGTTTTACAAAAATATGTCATATTCTCTAGTATAACACAGATTTGAAAACATGCCTATTTTATTGAGGGAAAAATAAAAAATAAACATTCAGCAATAAAAATATAACTCTACTGTGTCTGAAATATCATATATCATTTGTACAGCATATCAAGTTTCTGCAGAAGTAAGGCCTGCTTCAGTGTTGTTGGAAGGGTAATAATGTGGGTGTAATAATTTATAGTGTTAATTTGAGCACTTCACCTAAATTATCATATGATGTGCTTGAGTGTGATATTGTTATGTTATCAAATTACATGTTATGCTTTTGTGATAAAAGATTTTGTAACAAAAAGGGGCTTTATTTGTGCCAGACACTGTATATTTTTTCTGCAGTTATCAAACAACAATTAACACAGAAGAACTATATATTTTATGTAATTATTTTAAAAAGTAGACGCTATTTCTTAGTAGCCAAAATCTAAATCTTTTTAAATTATATTAGAATTACATTGTTTTAAAACATCTCTCCAATTTCATACTAAAAGGACAATTCTAAAAATGGCATATTAATTATTTTCTATAGTGAAGTCACCATTTTATGTAAAGTACATTTGATTATTTATTTCTTTTGAATAGTTAGTGAAATTATACACTTCTCTTTTACTTATCACATGGTTATATTTTGCAGTACTTCTATTGTTGTTCATCAATTGAATTAATGAACTGTGAAATCAGTTATGGTTTTGTGTGTACAGAAATTATAATTTCTAAATCAATGCTTACCTTAACCCACATGAATCTGGGAAGCATTTTTCATAAGCCCTTCAAAAATATTAAATAAACAACAAGGACATTAAAAACTGCTATTGAGTTAGGAAGTGTAAGTCACTTGTCATGCACGGGATTCCACCGGAGGCACTGTACTGTGCACGGCAGCTACAAGTAAACGGTGCCAGAAGTATGCTGCTCTGCCAGGGCAAATCTGTCCTTTGGGTCTCCAACGAACATAATTAGTTTCATGTAACATGACTGGTTTTCGAGTTTATTATATATGAATTTAATATACCAAATAGAATACAAGAAATGATAAGTAGAAAAATTTCAAAAGATTTATATTTCTCCAGCGAGCACAAAATTAGCCTATCCTGTGCTCTTCTGTGTGCTACAAGATGTGTGTTATCCTGACTTTTCCCACAAGGGAAGTGATTAATGGTTTTATGAGGGGCTCTTTACTCTCCCCCTCCCCCCAATGATAAAGAAGAAGAAAACATGTAGAGGATACAATACTGAGTTTGTAAAATTAAAGTATGTGGAAAATGAAACTTCCTTCACTGAAAATGTTTGAAATATAAAAATCCCTGAATGATAATTTTAGAAAATTTGATAGGTGCCTTTTAGTTTACTTCAGTTCATCTAGCTTATTTGTTATTGATAATAGGAATGCATGAGGGAAATTAAGTTGATATATTTGTCTGCCTGTTATCCTTGTCTATGAGCACATAATTATTTTAGGCAGTTTTTCTTTTTCCAATGAATTAAGATAGATTTCTACAATAATTTATCTTTATGTTTTAGTATGAGATATATATTTTTTCCTTGTACAGAGTGAAATGGTTCCTTCCAATTTAGGGTATACTTAATTTAAAAAAAGGCTTTCATACCTAGAGGTTGCTTATTATAGACTATATTTGATGGATCAGAGAATTTATAATGTATATACACTCTCAGAACTTCACTTTTTAGAAAACCTTTCTCTTACCATGAGCTCTAACTCAATATTCACTTAAAGTGTATAGTCATACTCAGTCACTTCTTAGCATATCATTTTATTCTCCAAAACTTACTATTCAACAACACATCTTTATTTATTTTGTCTTGGTATATTTTCTCCCACCTTTTCCCTGAACCACTGTTGTCCCACACAATAAAATATGAGTATTCTTGTTGAACTGGCTTATTTCTTTGTACCTATGGTTTTGGCTTCAACCAATAAACTATAAGCGGGCACGTGCGTGTGTGTGTGTGTGTTGGGGGGGGTGCTGCATGTAACTTGATCTTAAAATGATATTTTGACTGAGGTATTTTCCAAAATGTGGTGCTCACACCATGATTCCAAATTTTCAGCTTAATATACAAAAACCATTCAGATTAGGGAGTGCTCTGATTGAGAGAAATGGGCAGAGCAAGCAAGACATGTAAACAATGTGGGAAACATACAGTTAGGATATGAAACTCAGTTATATCTTTGGCTCCCCTCTCCTCCTACCTACTTAACATTCTGCAAACAGTTCTGTACATCTGCAACTTCAAATGCAGCATTTTATTTCTTCACCCCAAAAGTTTCTTGTTCCAATGGTCTACCAGCAATATCATTGAGAGTAGTTAAGACTTAGCTCAGTTGTCTTGGCTTTTCTGATAAGTAAGTAAGTAAGTAAATAAATAAATCTTCAATGTGCAAAGGTTCCATTTAATCCTTGGACGCTATTGTGCAATTCATGTGTTTTCCCCACGAGATTTTAAAGTCGTTCATGTTAGGTGCCTACTTGATTGATCTTAGTAACCCAGCACAGAGGAGGATACCTTATATGTAATTTCCTGAAAAGAAAGAAATGCAGTATACTGAGGTGGAGAGGATGTGGTTTTGGAAACCACACAAGAGGGTTCTGTCAGAGGGATCTTCCACATGCCTCCCAATCAGAACAACACCAGCTAACTCTGTCACTTCTAATAGGCTAGTGGATTCCCTGAGACTTCTTTTATAGCCTATGAATTCAGAACTTTAATGTTTACTTGGTAGAGTTTTTATAATAATGACAAGAACTAACATATATAAAGAAATAAGAAATTTCTTATATTACAACTGTTATTATTGATATCGTCACAATTATTTTTAATGGAAATCAATTTAGCTAGAATGGTGAACAAACCTGGCCATATCCAACTGTTGGTTGTTTTGTTCTTACTCTGGTTCACAGTGTTCATTTTCTATTGTTCTGTAACAAATTGCCACAAACTTAGTGGCTTAAAACCATACCATCTTACCGTCTCACAGTTTGTATGCAGATCAAGGGTCCTGGCAAGTCTTAGCAGAAGTTTTTACTCTGGTTCTCAGAAGGCTGCATCAAGTGTCAATCAGCACCAAAGTAGCATATGAAGTTCAGGGTCTTCTTACAAGCTTGCTGATTGTTGGAAGAATTCACCTCCTTACAGCTATAGGACTCATGAAATCTGTGATTCTTACTTTTTTTAAAGGCCTAACTGGCTATGCTAGGCAAACTCAAGATAATTGTCCTTTGATTAACTAATGGTCAACTGGTAATGGTTTTCACTTGTATTCACAGATTGAATACAAACTCAAGGGGAGAGCATTATGTAAGACATGTTCAGCCAGGAATGGAAATTTGGGGGCCCAGCTTAGAAACTTGAATACCATATTTAAGCTAGAAAATGCACACATGTATTTACGTATTATAGCAATGTATACATGTGTGGATGAACATGTGGTTTCAGCAACTGCCTTGAAATATACCAAGTATTATAAGTATTATAATGGAATTCTTGCATGTGAATAATAACATATCTTAAGCACTAAGAATCAGAAACTTATGTAAAATAAAGCATATTTATATTACTTTCAAACACTTATAATTATCATTAAAATGATAATTATGTATATGTATATGTATATATATATATATATCATGTATCTTCAGAATAAAAATAAACGAATACTTTACTTTTTAATCAGTGAGGAAAGAGGATTCTGGTAAAAATATAAAATAAAGAAAAAACCTTCAGTTTAGTTGAAAAGACTTTGAGTCTTTGAGTGATATTTGGACAACACAGATAGAACAAATTATAAATGAGTATTTAAAGAGTATTAAAGAAAGAAATAGAGGAAGGGATCAAGGTAAAGAGGGAGAAAAAAGAAGAAGTGGGAGACTAAGAGAGGAGAATGGGGAAAGGATATTTTATTGTGTTCCATTCACCACAATAAAGGCAAAAAACAATGAATGTGAGTATCAAGTAAGTGACCTACAATTAAAACATTAGAATATTTATAACCAATTATGTAGGGAATTATTTAAGAAAAATAGAAAGTAGGTATATAGTTAATTATTATTTATCACTAATTTATAACTCTGGTTTTTAAAAAGATTTTATTTATTTATTTCTAGAGATAGGGGAAGGGAGGAGAAAGAGAGGGAGAGAAACATCAATGTATAGTTGCCTCTCATACTTCCCCTGCTGGGGACCAGGCCAGGAACCCAGGCATGTGCCCTACACTGGGAATTGAAACAGCAACCCTTTGGTTTGCAGGCCCATGCTCAGTCCACTGAGCTACACCAGCCAGGGATCTCACAGGTTCTTAACCAAAAACCTTATATTATGAAATTATTTTGATATTATTTTAAAATGTTTTAATAGGTAAATTTTTTATTATTTTTTATTTTTGTTCAAATATAGTTGTCTCCATTTTCCCACCACCACTTTCCCCCACCTCACCTACCTCCACATCCCACCCTCATTCTTGCCACCCTTTGGCTTTGTCTGTGGGTCCTTTATGTATGTTCTTTGATAGCTGTTTCCCCTCTTTCCTCCATTATCTCCCTCCCCCCTCCCTTTTGGTTACTGTTAGTTTATTTTTTGTTTTCATGTCTATGGTTCTCTTTTGCTCCCTTGTTTGTTTGGTTGATTACGTTCCACTTTTAGGTGAGATCATATGGTATTTCTCTTTCATCACCCGGCTTATTTCACTTAGCATAATGCTCTCCAGTTCCATCCATGTAAACATTATTTTTAAATTTCAGAAGCATCATACTTTGACCAATTCTTATTAACAGAAGAAACACATTTGTTTGGTATTTCTTCTATGGTATACAGAAATAGATTTGGGCTAAAAATTTTGAATTTCTTTTGGATATAATTTTTCAGAGGCACAACTTGACTTGAGAAAAGTTTTTTTTCCCTTTTTTCTCTAATTAGCTTCTAATTTGCAGTATACTAAATGTGTTCATTTCTTGGGCATGTTCCTATGAAATTCTGAAATGATGTTGAAAAATTAAGTCCATATATGCATGTATTAAAATAATTCCACACCGAACATCCAAGTATGCATGGCTTGGAGATTGGGTTCTACAGGAATAGGGTAATATATGAGCATAAGGCCAAATAACCAAGTGGAACATTTTTTATATACTGTCACTTAATAATAGATTAGGTCTTTCTGAAAATTTGCTTAGGGCTACATTATTTGAACTAACTCTCAGGGACATTAAGTCATATTTAGAGACTCGTGAGCAATACCTGATATATACCTGATTATTGGGGAAAAACATAGGCATCTCTTTAGATAGACATTCTGCTTATCTAAAAAGAGATAGAACTGCATTGTTAGAGATAAATGTTTACTTTCTAATGAAGTTTGGTGGTTTTTATATACCAAGTTCCTGAAACACTAAAAATTGCCCTAGATGAAATTTATTCAAATAGAATATTTACAAAGAATGGATCAAGTTACCACTTTATAAATTTTACTTTTATACCCTACATGCCAGTGAGCTCAAGAAAAGTCTGCACTGGAGCACTGAGTTAGAATGGAAGGCAAAATGCGACCCCTAGTCAACTCAATGTCTTCCCTCGCAGCAGTAATTTGTGAAACCTATTTGCAGACAACTAATAGTGAGAGAGAGAAATCTGCAGTGAAGATCCTGGCTTCATAAAACTCACAAATACTGTGTTCACAGGATTTCAAAAATAAGAGAAAGAAACTTGATCCTGAAAATGTCAGCCAAAGGAATTCAGCTTCTCCTAAGTCTACTTACCACATAAAGAAATGCAGCTCAAAAAAAAAAAAAAAAAGTGAATCCATGACTTTAAAGCATATAGCTTGTTCTCTTTAGTAGAATTTAACTTGAGGGACAAAGAAAAGGGTTTGCAAAACAGGTCCAAGCTGCTGGGCAAAATGCTCTGCAGTTTGGCTGTATGACTCAGTGGATACAGTGATGCGAAAGGCATCCATATGAGATAGAAAAGCTGTATGAGGTCTCAAAATAGCTCTGATTGGAGCGTCTCAGTACAGATGCTAGTGTTCTGCAGCAGATCCGTGTCTTCACATTCTTTGTGTGAAAAGTCACTGCTGTTATATGGATGAATGCCTGTTCAAGGACCATCAAGGACCACCAGCTATGCAGTCATAGCTGCCCGCCATCATCCTGGTATTGTCAGGTTACCAAACTATAATATCGGGTATTTTCAAAAGTAATCCATTGGTTCATAGAAATGGTCATTCTGAACCTTGCCAGAACAGATCAGAGGGCATAAGTGAGTTACAAAACAGCCTAAACTCTGTTTTACTGATGTGTCTTCCTCAGCTGCTACTCTGCCCTCGTGGCTGACAGAAGACGTTCACAGATGAGCTGGCTTTGTAGAGCTGATGCAAGGCAAAAATGTAGAGCCACTGCAGTACAGAACAATGAGTTTACTGGTTTCCTTGGCCTGTCATAATTATACACCACAGGCTGCATAGCTTAATACAAAAGCAGTTTGTTCTTTCACACTTCCGGAATTTAGATGTGTGAATTCAAGGTATCTGCACATTCATGTTCCTTTCCTCTGCAAGCTCTGGGAAAGAATCATTTCTCACCTTTTTTCTAGCTTTTGTGGTTGTCAGAAATCCATGGTATTCCTTGTCTTGTAGCTGCATCCCCCTAATCTTTGCCTCCGTTGTCACATGACATTCTCCCTCTCTGCATGCTGTGTCCAAATCTACCCTCTCCTTAGAAAAATACCAGTCATTGGCTTAGGGGTCACTGGGAGCTATTATGACCCAATCTCAGCTTGATTGTATCTGTGAAGACGTGGTTTCCAAATAAGGTCACATTTGCAGGTACCAAAGGTTAGAACTTCAGTGAATAACATTGGGGGACACAATTCAACAAACAACAAGGAGTGGCACTAAAGGGCAGTGACCAAGGGGATCACACTGTGGGCAGAACTGGAAGGAGTATGCTTGATCAGTCATTTATTGCGAAGGAAGACCTGATATGAGGTCAGGATACACATTTCCTGAAAAATAGTGAATGTCTAGCCAGTTGATGAGGGACCTAAAAGGAGTAAGATTAGAAATTCAGAGTCACAAAGGTCTGGAAAAAAAGTGTACAGGCAGACATAGAGGAATCAACATTTTTGGATCTCAAATTAATGCACATCAAAGTTGATACATAATAAATGACACATTTAAAACTAAGTAGACAGGATGAACCAACCAGTGGACAGTACCCAACTTGTGCTGTTGACCATGTGTGTCTGTGGAAGAAGTCACAAATAGACCGCTTGTGGTAGTGAGGAGGGAGGCTATGTAGGCACCCAATGATTTATGCTTCTTTTCAAAATGGAGACAACTGTACTTGAACACAATTTTTTAAATATGTACATTTAAAAAAATCAGATCAACCTGCTACGAATACTTGAAAGTCTGAAACTTTCACAGCATAGGCCAATGTTGAGCCCATGAAATGGTGCCATCCCTAAAGCAAGCTTGTCTAATTACTTCATGGCAAAGTAATTGCATCAAATCCTTCTATTATGTAGGGCAGAATTTCATCCTGAACAAAATTGAGTGTTACTTTATTACTGTTTTGTATTCTTTGTCCATATTTTTTGCCAGCAACCACATTCAAGAACTAACATTTGGCATCACTTCAATCTAGAGCAGCAATTTTCCACTGGAGTGGGACACAAATTTTTAAAATGTGCAATACTTGATTATTTAGTCAGGGGCACTGACTTCTTTTCCCTTAGATTGTCAAATTTAAAGAAAATGACAACAATCAACACAGCAATAGCCATTCTGTTTGAATAAATCAAAATTACACTTGTTTTATTTTGATCAGATCAACAATAAACATACTTTTTGGTATGCAGTAGAATTTTACTAATTAGTTTATGTGTGCCATGAGATAAAAAAAAATGAAAATTGCTGATTTAGAATATCCATTTAACAGAGAAGGTAGTATGACAATGAGCACTTGGGGGAAAGTTTTTAAAACAGAGGGAACAACAAGGAAAATGATCTAAGGCAGGAGCATGCACGGCACCTGGGGGAAGAGTGTAGAGGCCAGTACAGGGTGCAAAAGGTAGGGCTGTAACCAGGGGGCTGAGCTGCAGGACTTGTAAGCCATTGGAAGACTTCTGAGTTGTTTTTTTAATGCGATGAAAAGACAATGGGGTGCTTTGAGCAGGGGCATCATGGGATCTTAAAACAGTTTTCTTGTTCAGACTAAACTATAAAATTCCTCTGTGACATCATCATGTGTGCATGGATATGTGTACGCATGCACGTGTGTGCATATGGAAGTGTAGGAATAAAATATGTAAACTTTTTCTAGACAATGAAATTAAGGATTTTTTCACTTTATTTTTTGTACTTCTATAACTTTTAAATATTCTACAGTAAACCTATATATAATTTTAAAATCAGAAAAATAAAAAAATAACTATTTTAAGTAGATAAATGATCAAGGTAATTCCTTTCACTGCCGTTATCATTAAAGAGAACTGAGTAAAAGATAAACTGTACAAAACCATATTTTTTATTGAAATTATTTTTAAAATTATTTTTTAAAGATTTTATTTATTTAATTTTTAGACAGTGGAGAAGTGAGAGAGAGAGGGAAACATCAATGTGTGGTTGCCTCTCATGTGCCCCCTACTGGAGAACTGGTCCACAAACCAGGCATGTGCTCTGACTGGGAATGGAACCAATAACCCTTTGGTTCTCAGGCTGATGCTCAATTAATTCACTGAGCCACATTAGTCATGGCTGAAACTCTAATTTCTATTAAGCCTTGAGTTTTTTAGATGAAACAGTTTACCTGATTGGTGTAACTACTTTGGTGATAATGTGAACTCTGTCTGGGTGTGTAAGTTAAAGATGGTCTGAATGTTGCTTATTTTTTATATGATTACAACAATTTCAAATAGCTCCCTTTAGCTGCTGAAGGGAAAACATATTTTATTGAAGTAAAGTTGTATTTTAAAAGAATCTAAAGTATTGCAAAGTAAATGGGAAACCTGAAGATAAATTAAAAAGACTATATTATTTTGTTTGAAATGTTAATAGACCTAGAGTAATTTTAAAATATTTAGTATATGTGTTCATAGACCTAGAGTCATTTTAAATATTTAGTACATATAAAATGATTTAATATATTCCGGGACATTTCTTTCTGTTGCTCTTTCTCCATATCCACATTAACCCTTCACTATGATCTTCTTATCATTTAATAGAAAAACACCAAGAGAATTAAAAGGAACAAAGACCTGCCCCAAAGATGTTATTTGCTTTTGTTAAAAGAGAGGCCCCAGCAATATTACCAAACAGCCATAGAAATCAGGAAAGTCCAGGGTGCAAAATGAGCTCCGAATAAACAGATTGCCCTGGAGGTAACTGATATCCTACGAGAGGGCGTGGTCCTGAAATTAGCAAGGGCATATTTTGAAATGTAATGTAAGTCCCACCAAGATGCTTATTCATATTGTTATCTGTGTATACATAATACCTAGGACAATTAAGTACAAAGTGACTGTCCAATAAATATTGAAATGCAACAAAAAAAAAGAGGCATATCAGGATGTTTGCTTGCGCAACTATTTTATTGGGAAGGGGCCACACAATATGCCATTTATTTTTGTTCTATGATGATGATCACAGCAGTTAACAGGTCACTGATAGGCATATGTTACTAGAAATCCAAGATTGAGCATGAACTAGTAGTGAAAATGAGAATTATTTCCAGTTTGAAGAGCCACGGTCATGGAATAATGTCCAAATTAGAGGATTTTTTGAAAAGATCACGCCATTGATTGGTATTCATGGATGCAAACACTTATCATTTATCCTTTATGCCCAGGGAAACCTTGACACAAAGTAAAGATGAAAAATGGACATGGGATTGAGGGCCTAAGCAAACAATGTCTGAATCATAGAGTCTCGGGGCTCCTTTAACCATCAAAGCACATAAAGTTCATTACAAGATTAAATATCCTATAATACACTTTAAAGTTTTCTTTAACTCTAGGGTGACATGAATTAGGTTTTAGGCAACTCTTTCTCTGAATGTCTCTGATTGTTGACTACTAAAATAAGACTGACTACTGAATCTGCTGCACTGGAACATTTTTTAGATTAAGTTATGATTGCAGGTGTCTAAAAGCTTCACAGACAGAATGCAGAAGGTAGGGGTGATGCTGAGCTTCAAACCTCAGGGATTGCTGTTGGTTAATTGCAAAGTTTGTTTTTTTCCTCTTTTTAGAACGCTTTGTCATCTAGGGGTTCCCAGTCCACTGGTATGGATTCTGTTGCCCAGTTCCACCTGTCTACTTAGCAGCTGCGAAATGTGGCAGCCTGGTGTGCAGAGACCACAAGTCACATCTGCAGTATGTTTTGCTACAATGCCACCATCCTTTTCCATTTTTAATGGATATCAACTAAAAAAGTGTGGTCAGCCTTCAACAAGCACTACAAAACCTATCGAGATAGATGGATATGCATACACTTTAACACTCATGTAACCTTTATTTTATATAAAAGTAAAATAATTAACACCAGAATTATTCCTCGATTCAAAAATCCCAAATGGTTCAGTGATATGCATTCTATTTTATATGTCATTTACTCCTGCTATTTCAGGAACCAGCCTAAGATTTAGAATGTATCTTGTTTACCTATGCCCTTGATTTTTTCTTCTTAATTGTACAGATTTTAGAAAATGGCTTTCATGAAATTCAATTATCATTTCTTAATGTTCCAGGGATTCCAGAGAATATGAATACAGTAAGTCCATAGAGATTATTCCATTGGCTGATAAAAGCTGTTTACAGAATAGGAAAATGTCACCCAATCTGCCCTCAAATACAACTTATGGAGCAAAAATGGTCTTTATGATAAGCCCATAGCAATTATATAATCTCCTTCTTCTGCCAAGAACCACACTGGTTTTCCAGCTCTGCATTTCTGCCAGATAGAAGTCCAGCCAGGACAGAGAGAAGAAATGGGTAAAAACGGCAGTGTGAAATGGTGTGCACCAGCAGGAGTCAAGTCCCAGCCTCTGTACTCTAAAGTATTTGAGTTTCCTAAGCAACAATGCTCCATAGGAAACTGGTTAAACTGCTTCTATAGAAACTGTTAACTGACTAAGTCCTCCTCCAAACCAGCTTTATGCACAGAGTACAAGAATATGATGAGAGAATATCTTCTGCTTCCTGGAGAAGATCTTCAAGAAGAAAATCTAGAGATTTTCTTGTGGAGTGTTTCCGAATTATGCTGGATAAATGTGAACCCATATTTTCCTAGGTTTTCATTACTTTTCTGCTTATTTTATTACATATACTACAGAGAAAACAATCCTACATGATGCTATTCTTTCACTTGGTAGTTTTAAAAGTCTAGGGAAATTTCCCAGTTTACTTATGGGACTAATTTGACATTTTCTTTTTCTAGACAACGGCACATAAATTAATATGCTCAACAGAACATTGCATTAGCCTGCCTCATAATGAATTACATCACACCATTAGTGAATTAAGTTATTATTATACATTATTATGAGAAACACAAAGGTAATTTTAATATAATAAAAATCCACATGTAAATTAAAGTACATATATTCTTGTCAGTTCCAGTTTTTATTCGCATCATCATGAAAGTTAATTTCTACTACTACTCTGGTCTATTTAACCGACCTCTAAACACCCTGTACACTGGCCTTCTTCTTTAAGACAAGACTGTAAGAAGTCTAGAACAACAACCATCCAAGGGCTTATGTATTTGGGAATGTCAAAAGGAAGAAAAGTTATACAAAATAAATTTTTACATATAAAAAATTTGGTCCATATTATGGTGCTTATAGAGTAAAAAGTAAAAATAAATGAACTTGTTTTCAGACTTATTTTATCTATTTGAATGCCAGTCCCATGAGATCGTATGGGAGGCTTTTGTTCCTATTTAATTATTCAGGACAAACAATCATAATTGTCTGTCTAGTAGACAAAAAATGTATAATGTAGATCAATTTTACATACCAAAACATATCTAGTAAAACTGAATCATCTCATTTATTCAGAATGAGAAAGATATTTGTTGCTTTTCTTTGCATTATCCTAAATATACAAATATTAGTATAAGAAAATAAGGTAAACATCACCTAAATTCTCATCTTCATAAATTAAGCACTATTCAGGGGTTATAAGCACGTGCATGTCCTCATGCAGATATGTATTCTATAAATATATATATATACATATATTCTTTTACTTAAATAAGATAGCATAGTATTATTTTATCATATGCACATTTCTTTTAATTTTTATCTCAATCTTATCTCATTCCTCTACACAACTTTCATTTTTGGTGTTTGTCAAATTGATGTATAAGACAATCATACATTACAAGTTTTAGTATTAGAAATAATAGGTCAATTAGTTTTTATCTCTAATGGCTTATAAAACATTTGTTTTAGATTTTTATATAATCAAACATTTCTATGTTTTCTTGTGTACCTTTAAGTTTTTCAGTATTTTTAAAATATACAATTATATATAACATTTATATATTTTTATATAAATTCCTTTCAAGTTTTTGTTTTGTTTTTTACATTTGTGCCACTTGTGAGGAATACATTTATTTTTGTTCTGTTAATTCAGGGTCTACATTTATTTCCTTCCATAGTGAGATGAAAGGAAAAGAGCTCTTGTGTTTCATCACATACATAGAAAACAGGCTAATTAGCCATAGAGAATCCTTTTAATCTTGGAAATTAGCTGTTATTCTTCACTGGGTTTCCACAGAAACATCAATTACATAATAATATTAGTAATAATCACTTCTATATAAATCCCTCTAAAAGTCACTTCACATTTTCTTGCTTTGTTAATAATGTTGATCTGGCATAATACAGTATTTTATTGATGACCAGAATGATCATAATAAACATTAGCAGTTCCATGGCTTTTGATGACTTTCTCTATTTCCTGCCTTCGTGTTACTCCTCACAATAGAACTGTACACTGTTTACCACTTCTCAGTTTGCATTTTACTTAACTTGGCAAAAATATACATCTGAATTTCTCCTAGCTAACACTGTAAAACTTTCATCAGTACCTTTACCATAAAAAATCTAAATGCTGAGTTTCTTTAAATGTGCATTACTAATGGCTTATAAAACATTTGTTTTAGATTTTTATATAATCAAACATTTCTATGTTTTCTTGTGTACCTTTTAGTTTTTCAGTATTTTTAAAATATACAATTATATATAACATTTATATATTTTTATATAAATTCCTTTCAAGTTTTTGTTTTGTTTTTTACATTTGTATAAACCAAACTATACTAGTTTGGTTTTTCTCTACACTCTCTTATTACATTGAATTGTATTTCAGAAAAAAGATATGCTGGAGTGCTGACCCTCAATAGCTCCAAACCCAGCCTTCTTTGGAACTAGTGTTATTATAGATGTAATTAGTGAAGATGAGGTCATACTGGAGTGGTCTGAGACCTTTGTCCACTATATCTGGTGTCCTTACAAGAAGAAGAAGCAGAGACACAACAAGCCGAAGATACAGACGCAGACAGGAAAGACAGTTGGTGAAGTTGGGGGCATAGATAGTAGCTGGGTTGCCACAAACCAAGGAACACTTGTCCCACCTGAAAGAAAAAAGCAAAAATCCTCCCCTGGAGGCTTCAAAGAAACCATGGCTTGACAAACACCTTTGCCTTGGACTTAAAACCTCCCAAACTGTGAGAGAACTGATTTCTGTTGTTTTAAGTCACTCAGTGTGTGACGTTGGTGGAAATCAAGCCCTTCCAAAGGATCATGAGGAAGGCATCCCAAGGACCCGCATATGGGAGATTGTGATGTGGCATTGTTTATTTGTGTGGAAATAGAAGCTGCCCCCTGGGTTTCCAACACCCTATCTCCTTCTGTCCTTCTGTTGAAAAAGTCCACCCATGTCCTCAGTGAGGCCGAGAAAAAAGCCAGTGTCTAGAGTTTCTGCTTTATTGGGGCCTGCAGGCAGCTGCTAAGACATCTCAGTCCTCATCCAGGTAGCTTAGCTCTTGATCCTGCAGCTCCAATGGCAAAGTCCAGATGACTGCTGGCCACACAGCTATAGAGATAGAATGTGTGAGCATTTGGGGAGAGTGTGTTACTGGGTGGGCAAGAGAGAGACCACTTCTTTGTTTCCCTGGGATTATATCCCATTTGGGATGGATCAGATGCCTTTTCAAAATAACCAATTGATATCCCAGGCTTTGGATGGGTTTATGCCCGTATGGTCCAGCACCTCTCTGCCAACAATCCAGTACCAGAGCAGGGAATAAAGGAGTGTTAATGCCCTTGGCAGACCACAGTGCTGTGGCTTCATGGAGTATGAAGCTGTAGCTTCCTGGTGAAGCAAACAGGCTTATGTTCCTCAGTTTATTAAGCTCGTTGTCTAAGTCCCCTTTGCTCTCCTTCTCAATATTTAGGTAAACATCAATGGTAACAGTGGTACTTTGTTATAGCAGCCCTAGGAAACTAAAAGAATGGCCTATTATCTTCCCAAGATTATGGTTTATTGAAGTTTATATAATCCATACAAGTCTGTCTTTTTATATATGCACAAAACACATACACAAATAACCTACATTCAAGTGTAAAATTCTCAATAGAAAACTCCTAATTTTCCAATTGCATCGCCTCCTCTTAACTAACATCCCCTGCAAAAACACCAAACATGGACATTACAGACAAAGGTATTGTAATCTGCTGAGTCATTGAAGCTGAGAACTTAGGAATCACATTGAATTCTACCTCTTCCCTCCCAGAGAACACACTGTCATCATTAACTCTGCCGAACTACCTCGAAAATGAAACTTACATTCTTCCTGGTTTCCTACCTTTCTAATGCACCAGTCAGTCATCAGCACCACCGGCACTAACCTGAATGATTTTAATAAACCACTGATTTGTCTTACTCTTTTAGTTTTGCTATAATTTCAAACCAAACCCAGAAATATTGTATAAATATAAAATAAATCTAATAACATCTTTGCTTAGCATTTTTAATGTCCCTCCACTGCACTTAGACAAGAATTCAAACTTCTTGACAAAAATTGCAAGACCTGTTTGATATAGCCCATGCTTATTTCCCGAACTTAAGCCATTACTCTTACTCAATCCCATTTTTCCACACTTCCCATCTTTTGTATTTTAGAGTCTGATTCTCTTCATCCTAGTCTCTTGAGTGAACCATATTGTCTCATAAGCACAGTCATTTTTTTCATGACAGCCTCCTCCTCAATGTTCAAATATTAGTTTAAGTGCTACTTGCCAGAGAAGCTTTCTTTAGTTATTCTATTTAATGCTGTAGTTATACTACATATTACTATTAACCTATTTAAAAATCTTTGTCTATTGCCTTCATTGTACAATACTTGCCAAAATATACAATTTAAAATATACAGAAGACAACATTTTGTATTTATTTATTTAAAATTTTTATAATTTTCTATCTTCCCCTTAAATTGCAAGTTCTGTGAAGAGAAGGATCACAATTACTGTATTATCCACTGTATCCCAAAGCTTAGTATAGGATGTGACAATAAAGCAGAAATCATCGTGAAGGAGGACAGGGAGGAATAAAGGAAGGAAGGAAGAGAGGAAGAAGAAAATATAGAAACTATATTATCTCAAAGATTAAAGTGGCTCCCAGATAACATGCCAAAGAACTGGGTGGACATGGACTCATCTATTGTCAACTGTTCTTGTCACTGTCGATGTCCATCTGGCTATTGAATGCACTGCATTATTTCAAGTATCTAGAGAGTTACTATAGCTTCCAAGTGGTGTAAAAATCTGCTATTATTTGTATTTTCTCCAAGGTTTTGGTCAACAGTGGTTTTAAATTTAAGCTTGGTCAAAATCTGATTCTTGTTTCATCAACGTATTATCACTATCAACAATCCTTTCGTCATATACAAGGTGGTGAGAAAGGAGGTTTACAGTTGTTTGTATGAAAATAATATAACAATTAATAAATAATAATGCAATAATAAACTCTGCATTTTGTGTACTCACAACTATAAATCTACATTTCCCTCACCCCTTATTTTAAAAATATGCATCGACAATAGATCATTGTTACAAGGACACCACTAGAGTATCATTTTTAAGTGTGTCAACTTTGAAAAATTGTTCATTTTTAATTATCTAATTTATTCAATAAAACTGTGGAGTTTTAGAAAAAAGATATTCAGTTCTTAATGTGGATGGAGCAGGATAGGAGATGTTAGTTATCAGTCATATCTTGCATAGTTGATTGTAATGATTTTAAAGAGTTAAGGAAAGATTTAATATTTTTCATATACATAGATTAGGGAGATGTGATAGCATTTCCCCTCTAATTATTTTTTAACAATTTTAATTATTTATTTTTAGAAAGAAGTAAAGAAACATCAATGTGTGGTTGCCTCTTGCATGCCCCCCACCGTGGACCTGACCTACAATCCAGGCATGTGCCCTGACTGGGAATTGAACTGGTGGCTCTTCGGTTTGTAGGCCTGCCCTCAATCCAGTGAGCCACACCAGCCAGGGCCTCTGATTATTTTCACTTTTCTAATTTGTTTGTTCTATTTCTGAGATGCAGAAAGATCAGTTAAGGAAAAGACAGCAGATAAAAACAGTATTTTAAAAATTTACCCCCTGATTAACCAGGTAACTTTCATGTGGGAATGTTTACATACCACATGACATGCCCAGAGAACATCTCCGTGAATTAAGTAGTAAAAGAAAGCAACTGTAGGATAGACAAAAAAATAATTCTTTTTTACACTTCTAAGTTCTTCTGGCTGTTGCAATAATAAAATTGACATAGGACAGATTAACGGGAGAAAGTAATCAAATTCATTACATATGTAATCAGTTAAGAGTGAGGATAGAAAACGTATAAAATGCAGTCACTTTAACCAGGCTGCTAAAATTGTTAACATTGTGAAGTTTGAGACATAGGAAAAGGTCCGATTCTTGCTCTACCTAGCCTAGGAACTTACCGTTTTTAGTTTCACAGGCCAGTAAATGCCTGGATCTGCACCTCGAGATAACCCATCAACTAATCCTCGAAGGACTCCTGTTTCCAGACTACCTGATTATCTTCTAAAGCACTCACATATACATTGACCTGACATCTGTTGAACTTTTCTCTCTTATGTGGATGCTTTTGGGTTTTTTGCCTAGCTGTGTTTACGGTTTTCAAACGTTAGGACCCTTAAATAAATCGTATCAGACTCTGTGAGCTCCAACAGTACTTATGGGGTTTCCCTAAGAATGTCAGGAGACCCAGAACAAATCGAGCAGTTGAGGTTTATATGCCATTCAAGCCTAAGCACAGGGAATGAGGGATCTGGGATTTCAAAGGGAAAGTAGGCAATTTATAGGTAGATGAGAAAGAGAAAATATATGGTAAACAAATTCTTTCTGGGCCACGCAGAAACAATGGGACACACAAGGGGTTCCAGTAAACAGACTTGGCAGGTTCCTCTCTGTCTACCACACTGAGTTTATATTGTGCAACTAAGGTGAAAACTCCCTTCTTTTAAGCATATATTTGTCTTTGAATCGCTTTAGTCAGGTATGGAGAAGGGTCAAAGTTTTTTTCTGAATCTTTTGTTACATCCCTCAGAGTAAAACACCACTTTTTGATTGCTGGTCAGAGCACATGCCTGGGTTGCAGGTACGGTCCCAGGTTGGGGCACGGACCAGAGAAAACTGATGTTTCTCTCTCACATCGTTGTTTCTCTCCCTCTCTTTCACCTTCTTTTCCTGCCTCCCTAAAAGAAAGAAAGAAAGAGAGAAAGAAAGAAAGAAAGAAAGAAAGAAAGAAAGAAAGAAAGAAAGAAAGAAAGAAAGAAAGAAAGAAAGAAAGAAAGAAAGAAAGAAAGAAAAGAAAAAGAAATAACTGCTTAAGATAACTGCTACTTCAAAAGACATATTTTGGGAGAGCAACTCTGCTTTCCCTCACAATGTCATGGGTTTCAACGCATCAGTTATGAATGTTTTACTAGAAGTTCTTAGCAAACCAAAGACAATATGTTTTACATATTTAAAGTCATATTTATAAGTCAACATAGACTTGTCTTTAATCAGATAAGGTATAACAAAAGAAAAGAAAAAAATCACTGATATATGACCTGAATGATCTTCTTGTTTTTGGATTCTGACTTTGAATACATTAAGAATCAAGGACTATTTATTTTTGTGGGAAATACAGATTGAATTGATCTAATTAAGTCCCAAAAGTGCTATTAAATGTAAATTTAGATAAGGTTTACAGTATATAGCTTCCAACAAAATAGCAAATGCTGGAAAAGTGGACAAGACAACATCTAAACTGTTTATCTCTGATTACTAGTGCTTCAGTCTACTGGAGATAACATTTTTCTCCTGATATTTTTAAGTTTCTACTAATTTTCAATAATAAGAAAAAAGTAACTAAAACCACACATCTCATGAAACCACAATGGATTCAAATTTAATATTCAATAAAGTCAATGAATGGGAAAACACAACCATAACTACTAATTTTGGTTATCACCTAACAGGCTGTTGACAATTGCCAAAATTGTTAAAACAGTCCAAATTCAAAACCATCTTGGGAAAATTTGATAATTCTATAATTTTCTTCATTGCTTTGAATTTAAAGCTTCATTCTGTTAAAATTCTTTGTTTCTTAGCAAATTGGCAGTGCTACTGCCTTCAAGAAAATTGTTATGTTTTATAAAAGACCAAGTGTTTTCTTTTTTAATGTTCATCACTTGTATATTTTCCAGGAAAAGTAGTTACATTTAAGTCTTACTTTCATATAGCTGAAAGAAGCTTACAGGTAATTTGCTTTATTCTTCTGTGTTCGCAATGACTGCTCAGTACTTCCACTGAGCAATTTCAGATTGATAAAAATCAATTCTGTTTTTCGCTGGTCTGTGTAACAAGTGACTGTGAGATGTTTTCATCTAATAACAGTGTGCAAATTTCTTCATGGCATGAAAATTATCTCTCAGTTAATCTCTACCATTACAAAACCAGAAAGAAATTCCAAAGATAATTTATCCACCCCAGTGTTTTTATATAAGAAAGTAGCTGAATCATTAAGATTACCAGTTGTCTTTTCTATTTTTTAAATCTTTGCTTAAAAGCTTGCTGAAGAAATGCCACATACCTTTGATATCTGTAAGAAAGCAGTAAAACTTTGCAAACAAAGATTCTAAAGTTAAAAAGACAGAATCCTACCAATGTATCTTTTTTTTGATTTATGGTATTTTACAAGTTATTCCCATGATTTGGTACTCAGTCTTGTCATTCGTAAAATGACAACAGTAGCACTTTCTCATACATTTGTTGTAAGAATTAACTGGCATAATTCATGGTGAATTCTTTAAAAACTGTCATGTACATTTATAATATTGTCATTGCTTTCCCAAAATATTGCACTAAATTTAGCCTTCTAAATATGTGAAATCAAATAGTCTTTCATGTAGGTAAGCTAGGCAATTATCTATGAGGTGTGATTTAGGGCAAAATGATTTAAGTATTTAATAATTTAGTCATCCTGTGGCTAAAGGCACATGTGGCTTTAGGCACATTTTTGACCTCTTAACTCCATAAAATCAATAGCATTTGATGTTTGTGAGGATGAGATGTTGCTTTAGACAGTAAGAAACTTAACCTAAAGTTAGCATGCTGTCCATTAGGCCATGTATTTCTGCATGGGGAGATTAGTTTTATTCTTTTTATGTTTTAAAAGACACATTACTAGAATTTATATATCCTTGTGGAAAACAAAATTTGCTAATGATGACATTAGAACTATACAAGTTGTCTTTGCAATATTTGTGTATCCTCTTTTTGAAAGTTAATTTCTGTGCAATCACAAATGTAATTGGAATTTACAATTAGTAGACAGGTGCCTGCCTTAGTGAGCCATCCAAATTCAATAGCATCTAATGGCTATTTGATTAGCATCATCAACACAATATGCCTGTTCAAGCAGAAACCTATATCATGCACAGCAATTTTAAAAATTAACACAAATTATGTCTTGAGTCAAAGGGTTAATCACTGTCCCGTCTTTCAGGATAGAATTGAGTAGTTGTTAAGGCAACTGTGAGATATATTGTTTGGTGCCTGGGTTACTGAGACTAAAACAATGGCCTTCGGTCCGCAGTGCCATCAGCCTGGTACATGTCACTAATACTGAATTCATTTCTCAGAGCAGAACCATATACCCATCTTCCATTGCAATTACTGCAGAGGAGGAGAGATTGAGAAGTAAAAATGAAACATTTCAAGGATGAATGGGCACTGGAAATTGGTAAAGTGGCAGAAAAGTCCAAGTTTGAAGAATGAAGAAGTGAATGTACATAGAAAAAGCAGTTTGGAAAACATGAAAAAAATGATATTTTGCAGAAACATCTGTTTGCTGTTGCTGAAAAAATTTAGCATTTAAATGTTCTCATTTCGGCTCTGAAGTTAGCACTTCCCTGAAGTAGTTCACACCTCTACTATTGCTCCTGTTCAGCTACAGATCATTTTATGCAAGGCTGATTTTAACAAGAAAATGGTGCATTAATTTACAAAGTGTTAAGTGTTTTCAAAAGTGGCAAAATCTAGGCTTTGTGAAATTTTTAGAACCTGAAGAAAATAGAAATACTTATGTAAAGCTCTTTAAAATACCAGAATGGCTTCATGCACAAGAAATTATACCCTGATTAAGATCATTAGAAAACTCAGTTATTAGCCCTGGCCAGGCCGATCAGTTGGTTAAAGTGTTTTCCCTATGTACCAAGGTTGCAAGTTCAACTCCAGTCAGGGTACATACACGATGCAACCAATGAAATGTGTATAGGTGGAACAAAAATGATCTATCTCTTTCTCTCTCACTTTCTCCTTCCTTTCTTTCTCTAAAAATCAGTAAATAAATTTTTTAAAGGACATTTAAAAAAGAAAATTCAGTTATTAAAATGGCATATGTATCAAGCTCTAACTAGTGCATTTTCTATGACTCTGCATACTCTCTATTCAATAGTGAAGCAAATGTAACATTGGACATCATTTAACGATACTTTTTTAATATACTTTTCACCTGCTTGCTCTTGCTTTACTTTTCCTTCTGATTTTCTGCCTCCTTCTTCCTCTCTCATCTCTTCAATTCTCTCTTTATTCTTTTATTTCTCTTTTTCCTTTGTTTTCTTCTCTCTCCATAAGAAGGACATATGTCCTTCTTTTCTGTCTTGTTAAATTTTAAATGTTTTAATTGTGTTTCTATTAAACAAATAAATTTGATGAGGAGAGTGTGTTTGCACTGTTATCTTCCTCAGTGGAGTAGTTAACATGTTGGAATTTTATATTTCTGAAATATTTTAATGTTTTATATGCAATTAACATAAGCATTGAAATTCCCTGATCATTATACCTGTACCTTGACCTATACATTTTTATAAATACTAAATTAACAGGCCATATTGATTCAAATTTATAGAGTTTGTTTAACTGAATGGAACCTTTAAGTTAAAATCATAAATATGATGTTGCGTCCTTGTATTTTAAATGATAAATACGGAAGAACACACTTCTAAGCTATTAATTACTTTCTCATCCAAAGTATCATGAAACTGAGTATAAAAAATGGAAAAGAAAAGAAATAGTACATCGGGTACTTCATAGAATAAAATCATAATATGCAGTAGAAAAGAGAAATTTTACTGGTTTTACATATTTGGGGAGGACACCAGCCTTGAAAGTGCAATGACACAGGAAGAAAATCTAAGTGAAAAGTAGGCTTGTTCTTCTTTAATTTTTTTTTTTTTTACACAGGGCAATTAAAGTAATAAAAGGTACTAACGTAATGTAGGAAAATATTAACAAAAATGACAAAAAACATCCTCTAATGATAACATAAAGTGATGGGTGCTGGTGGAAGCACAGAGGCAAACACAATGATTGCTGATTATGTATGTTACAAAGCACGTTATATGCTAGATTAAAGCTTGTTGCTGCTGCACTAATTGCCAGTCAAAATCCTTATCCTCTGAACCACTGTCTAGCAGGAATGAGGAAAGGACCAGGCAGTATCACATGGTCAGTTCATTGCAAAAGCATATTTAGGGCATATAAACATTATTACCTGGATGTGTGATAGTTAGTTATAAAGAAACATTCTTCAAACCATATGCAAAGTTAGTCTATATAAATTTAACATACATAAACATAATGATATGTGAAGGTGAATAGATAGAGACTACTAGATAGATGATAGATAATGAATGAAAGAATAGGTTTTTCCTTTGATTCACAGATTTGTAAAACTTATGCCATATTTAGTACTTACTTTTCTCACTCTTATTAATATCACAGTATTTAACGGATTTATGAATGTACTATATCTCTTATTTGGAATGAAATTCCATAACTAACAAATTCTACTAAACATGAAATGTTTTGCTGTGAAACAAAAATGCTGAAAATATGTTAATTTTTATAGATGTCAAAACTCAAGGAATACAAGGCCCATTAAATACAAAAATAGTTTATTGAGGCTCTGGGAACAGAGAAGCAAAGACAAAGTAGTCGATTCTGAAGAAGTCAGAGCAATTACAGTCTTTTTTTCTGACCTCACTTCTTGACGAGTGTTTCCATTAAGCTAGAAATATGCTTTGCACCTAGATTACAAAAGATTAGTTCCGCACTGATTTTCTTGGTTTCCATTCAACTATTCTGTCAATATCAATTTTTTTTGTTTATTCTCTTACCTGCTTCTTCTTTCTGTTTGACCCTTGTTTTTATTTATTATTTCACCCTTTACTTTTCTCTTTTCTGTGCATTACTTTTCCACCTGTAATTGCAAAGCAATGCAATCAGACATATATGTACATATAACCATTTTTGTCTGTATCTGCATCCAAATTTCTTACTAATTTAGTCCAAGCTTATTGAATCCTGAAAAATGCAGAAAAAGTTATTATATATTCACTCATTATATCTATAATTCACATTTCTTCGTTTACTTGTGGGAAATATTCAATATCCTTCATGTATAAAAAACATTTTTTTTAAGAGAAGCATTAAATGACAGGTAATGTAAAAAAGAGCCGCTGGTGACTGATAACATACAGGGACCCAAATAGTAAAGTGGTTTTATTAATAACTCACGTAGGCTGATTTTTAAGCCTCAAAACAAGCCTTTTATACTCTGCAATGTAATGCTTGGACTGAGCCTCTGGAAAACACTTTTTAGCTTTTCAACAGACTGCTTGCTTGACTCTGCTGATAGAGAGCACTTGAAGGAGACCTAAATGCTACAGGGGGAGAATGGACTGTTTCCTGTGAAACTCTGCTGGTGGTCTTTCGTCTTCAGAATGGAAGTTTGTGCATCTGATGGCAGTTTCCTCCACTTTAAGTATCCCTGTATTCCCAAAATAAGTCCCATCATCTTTCTTCTGAAACAAGTTGTAGCTTTTTGAGCCTCTTTCTCAGAACTCTAGTAAGGTGTAGTAATCCCAACCTCTTCTCACCCCAGTAGTGGTAGCTACTTACAGTTACTACATTATTGTCCCCTTTTGTCTTTTGATTTCTCTAATACTTAGTCAACAATTCCTTATATTAAATCTTCCTTGTTAAAAATAGTGATGTTGTCTTCAAGCTCTTGACTGGACCTTGCCTGGTGTACTATATCTTACTTCAGGCTATTAGCTCCCAGCTATATGTAGTTAAGTGAAAACTAGAGAAATAAAAATTGGAAGTTCATTTATCTCCTCAACATCCTTGCATGTGAGGTTTCCCGTAGAAAACACTGGATCATAGCACTGATTTGTAATACTTTCTTCAGGTAAAAAAGTTTCAACTTGCAAGTACCCTATTGATTTTTTTTATTTCAATTTATATCATTGTTGTAAAGAATGAATCACTTTTATTATAACCTACTTCAAGTAACTGTATTTAGATAAAGATGTATTACAGTTTATAAAGTTACCATAGTGAATAATATTTAGGTAGAAAAAATTTAGACTCAATGAATAAGATCCTTAAACAAAGTAGTATTCAAATCACTCATTCATTCAATACTAAACATTGATTATGTGACAAGTATAATCCCTAAAGGGAAAAAAATTGTTCTTATTTTCTAAGACTTTATTTCCCATGTATAAGATAGCTTGATTTCAGATTATATGAGGTTAAAAAATATATCACATGGAAAAAAACTAAAGAATGCTGAGAGTCATTAGAGTTTTAGTCAAAGCATTAAGGAGGACACAGAATATTCAACAAACAAAAATTTGATGTTTTAATGATAATGGCAATTGTCTGTGAGTACAGAGTAAACATCAGAAATAGCCCTTCCTCATCACCTAAAGTAATTCCTGTGGAGAATTGTTCTTTTAGGATTTTCTAATGCTTCATAACACACAGAACCTAGTGGGTTAAAGCAAAAGCAATCAATTACTTTGCTCCTGAATTTGTCATTTAAAACCCTTCATTTCTGCTTTAATCAATTTGTGATGCAACACCTCTACTTGAGCTGCAGGAGCTTCTAACATAATTTGTTCATTTGTAAGTAAGTTAACAGAGACAGTCAGCTGGCCACCTAGTTGCAGTTAGCACCAGGATCTGAATTTCCCTGCACGTGGAGAAGCTTGAGCTCCCTCACAAGATGGTAGCGGGGTTCTAAGAATGAATATTCAACAGGTAGAAAGTAGAAGCTGCCAGTCCTGGAAGGCACTTGTTTTGAAAAAGGCACTGTCATTTGTTTATATATTTTGGTTAATTAGTTACAGAGCCATCATAGATTCTCAGAGAAGGGCTACAGACCCCCTTTTCAGTGGGAGTGTTGTCCAAGAATGTGAAGCCATCACTAATGTGTAATATATTCATTTTGTAATATTCATACATGTCTCTTACTTATGTTAGTGCACATTCTGCTAAACAGTTTAGAAATGTCAACATCAATACATCAAGAACAGTTCACAATTAAAGATTACTACTAGAAATTGTGTAATTTATTTTAAAAGTACATTAAGTATATCTATGGGCAGTACCTCCAAAAGCGGGCACTGGCATTTGCTGCTATATCCAGAATGCTAACTCCTAATATGTCTGCACACAGATGAGTAAGAATATGATAATTAAACAGTTGGAGTTTTTCTATTTCATTCCTCTTGCCTTAGTATTTTTAAAAGTCACAGTGTGTTTAAATATATGGCTCATAACCACTGCTGTTTTCTCATCCATGTCTATCTTTCTGTAATGTAAGCTTCAGGATGGCAGGAATTGTCTTGAAATATATTTCTCAACTAATGACATTAGTAAGTTATTGAGGTAAAGTTAATAATGATAATGAATTATATTAGATGGACAAGGTCATAATTATTCCCAAGTAATTGGGAATTCTAAGGGAAAAAAGTACATATATTCATATTTCACATTATTGTGGAGTAAATATATTTCCTGTAACCATTTTTCTGAATGAGAGTTTTGTTGTTCACCATAATTCTATACCTGCCCAAGCCATTGACTTAAGAATGTTTATGATATTCCTGGATTTAATTCATATAAATTCAAGGAGAGAAGAAATAAGGAGACAATTAAATTAAACAATATTGGCTATAAATTGATAATTGAAGATTAGTTATACTATTCATTATACTTTTATGTATACTGAATTTTTTCTTAAGTAAGTTAAATATAGAAGTATTAATCATAAAAAATGATTTTAAAACCATATCAGTAATAAATACTGTTACATTTTGCTTTTTGATAATAATTTTTAAATATTAATAACACTGAAAGGGATGGATAACATCAATTTTTAACCTGTCACTTAAAGAGTTGACCTCTGACTATTAAGAAGAAACTAACAGAGCCCTGAAATAAACCCACATGTATATGGGAAAATGATTTTCTATAGAAGAGCCAAAAATATAAAATGGAGAAAAGAAAGTCTCTTCAATAAATGTTGCTAGTAAAATTGGGAAATCACATGCAATAGAATGAAACTAGACTACTGTTTGTCCCCATATACAACACTTAACTCAAAATGGATCAAAGATCTAAGCATAAGACCTGAAACAATAAATTGCATAGAATAAATCATAGGCATTGAATTTATGGATCTTGGTCTTAGAGTAGGTTTTATGAATCTGACCTTAATGGCAAGGGATATAAGGGAAAAAATAAATAAATAGGACTGTATCAAACTAAAAAGATTTTGCATAACAAAAGAAACAACCAACAAAACGAAAATACCTTCTCCAATTGAATAGAAGGTATTTGTAAACAACCGCTCCAGCAAGGGGTTAATGTCCAAAAAGTATAAAGAACTTCCACAACTCAACAGCAAACAATCCAATTAACAAATGGGCAGTGAACCTGAGCAGACACTTCTTCCAAGAAGATATAGATGTAGGCAATGGGTATGTGAAAAGATGCTCAACCTCACTAGCTATTAGGCAAATACAAACAAAAACTGGAATGAGATACCATCTCACATCTGTTAGAATGGCTGTTAGCTATTATCCACAACATAAATAGTGACAAGTTTTGGAGAGGTTGTGGAGAAAAAGGAACCCACATTCACTGCTCAAGGGTATATAAACTGGTATAGCCACCATGGAAAACAGTATGGAGATTCCTCAAAAAATTAAAAAATAGAGTTACCATATGACCCAGCAGCCCCTCTTCTGGGCATCTACTTGAATAATCTGAAAACATTTATTAACAAAGATGTATGCAACTTTATGCTAATTGCAACATCTTTGTTCATGGTGGCCAAGACACAGAAACAACCCAAGTATCCTTTGACAGATAATTGTAAGATGTGATACATACATGCAATGGAATACCACTCAGCCACAAGAAGAGATGAAATACTGCCATTTGTGATAACATGGATGGACACTGAGAATAGCTAAATAAAATAAGTCAGAGTAGAAAAAGTTAAGAACAATATGGTTTTTTTTCATATGTGGGGTATGAAACTACAAGGAACAAATAAACAAACAATAACCAAACAAAAACTCATAGACACATACTACAGCATGGTGGTCACCCAAATGAAGATGTATGGGAGATAACACAAGGGGGAACAAACATGGTGCTGGGAGAAGATCTGACTTTGGGTGGTTGCCATACAACACAGTACACACAGATGATGTATCATAGGATTGTACTGTTGAAACCTACATAATATTAATAACCAATGTCATTCCAATGAATTGAATTTAAAAAGGTGTCACCACATGCTAAAAATAAAGAGGCTAGTATGTACTGCTTAGTCAAAGAAGAGAAGCTTTAGACAGACTAACATATTCCATGTCTAAAAATCATTTGCAATCTCTGAGTTCTATTTATTTTCTCATATTCCTTATAAAATTCTTATGTTTAAACAAGAAGTTTTAGTCCCTTTCAGCAACAAATAATAGTCTTCCTAATGTAAAGCAATGCAAGATGTCACACTAAGCCTGCAGCCAAACCTACTAAACTGATATGACCAAAGGTGATGTTATAGTTCACATATTAATGAAGTATTACTTTAACAATAAAAGAGGAACACTTTAAATATTAACGTTATTAGTCCAGTATATCAAAATAAAAACCTTACTTTCATACATATTTAAAGACTGGGAAGGAGATAAACTATTTCAACTTTAGGCTTTATTTCTCCTGTAATAGGCATGATAACTCTCCATGGAACAGGGGTCTCCAGGTCTTCCTTCACTGAATTTTCACAAGCTGGCATCATGTATAACGTTTAGATAGAAGATAATAGTGATTTGTTTTTCTTCTTTAGAGAAAAAGGTAACATGTTCTGTAGCTATGCTCCAGAAAAAGCTACCATATTTGTTTAGCTACTTGCACTTATATACACAGTTCATGCAAATATACTTAACATCCTACCTCAGTTGTTCAATAAAAATGTGTTGTATCTGTTGGTACCTACGGTACTCTATTATATGCTTTGGGGAAAAAATCTATTTTGCTTTATAAAAGAATTAGAAGAGGTGACATAAGAGAATTTAAGACAATGAAAAAAGTTTAGACATTATAAAAACTAATCATGCCTTTTAACTATGCTTAATAGTATCTATATTCAGAGGTTGAGACTCATTAGAACAAATCTTTGTATTATTGCATTATGTGGCTACAAGCTGTAATAGTTTCTGTAGATTCTGTAATAGAATAATGATACTTGCTATCAGATATAACCCCAGTAGATTTTTTTCCTCACTCATTGAGCAATCCAATATGTGCTTTAAGTGGCCTCCTTCTCGCAGGCAAATCAGGATGTCAAGTACCTTCCAAATTTTGTCTCCATCATGAACATATTTATTTAAAAGTCATTTTTAAGGAGTAAGCAAGCACAAGGAAGGTAGACTCATTTCTTAACAACCTTGGCCAACCAAATGAAACATACTGCATCTGAAACACACTAGACAGAGGTAGAAAATGTATTATTGGAAATGCACAGAGAAGAATAATGTTACCACGTTGTCAAAACAAGATACATTAGTCTCAACTTTTCCTCAGAGTCAACAATTGCACATCTATCTACAAATAAAAACAGCTTTGGAAGAGTTCTGGAGTAGACATAATGGGACAAAAACTGAGAATAACCACAGAAAAAGGAGGAAGAACAGACACATTTTGCTTGTATTTTCCCATTGCCCAGGTCAGAACTGCTCAGTGCAGAGGGAAATCCTCAGCTAGAGACAACTGCTCTTGCTGGGAAAGGAAGAGCTGTGTGAGCAACCAGCCTACCCTACTTTTCTGAGTAACTCATGATGGATTCGCTTTGGTTTCCCTTCATCTAAATAACTGGGAAGCAGAGCTACAAGGAGATGGCCCAGAACAAGAAAGAAACAGAAAACTAACAATGTCAGCTACCTAACGGGAATGACAGTGCCCCCGGTACTGTGCTGTGTAGACAACTCTAGCAACTTTTGGCTCTGAAGAAATGAAGAGGCAGCACAGTAGCTCTGGGCCTCCTGCAGGTTTCAGCAGCTTTTGCCTTGTCTTCTGTCACTGGTCAGCACCACTGCACTGATCTGCACTAGCCACCTCGGCTGTGCACCTATAGGCTGCTCTGCAGCAATGCCAACCAATCACAGCCTCCACTGCTGTGTGCCCATGGAGAGACCCAGAGCTAAGGCGGTGCACACTGACAACCAGGTCCTTACAGCTTCCAGTGTGCTCACTGTTGTCCTGAACCATTGCTGCCTGCACTGGCTCCCGATACTGCATGTGGCATTAAATCAGACTTACATAGAACAGAATCAAGAACCCAGAAATAAGTCTGAGTATATACAGTCAACAAATATTTGAAAAGGAAACTAAAAATTTAACTGGGAAAGACAGTCTCAAAGATATGGTGTTGGAAAAACTGGATTTTCACATGAAATAATTAAACCCCTGTCTTACACCATTTTCAAAAATGAATTTAAAATGGATTGGGTAGTTAAAAGTAAGACCTAAAAGTGTAAAACTCCTAGAACACACGGGGTGGGGAAAGCTCTTGATATTTTTTTCCCAAAGAGAGAATAGAAGTGATCAACAGGTACATGGGAATGTGAACATCAGGGTCCAGCATGGACATACAGGTTGAAACTACGAGATATCACTTCACAGCTGTTAGAATGGCTATTATGAAAAAGTAAGATAACAAATACAGGCTTGGATGTGGACAAAAGGTAATCCTGGATATTTTCAGTGGAAATATACACTAGTATTGTTACTATGGAAAACAGTATGGAAGTTCCTCAAAGAATTAAAAAACAGAACAAACATATGATCCATCTATCTCCTATCTGAGTAAACTAGTTCTGTTCAGAAAGTATCCCGCCACATACTCTGAAAAAGACACTTATTGAAGAATATACAAAATACAAGAAACATTGTACTTAAGACAGATGCAAGATGCAAGGAGCATTATACATGGTACAGTGACATGCAAGTCCCCTTCAAAGTAGGCTCCTTGGGACCTCACACAGTTCTCCCAGTGTCCCTTCCACTATTCAAAACACTCTCTCATCAACATTTTGAAATCTTTTCCATGACAAAGGTATATTTTAGTTTTGGGGAAAGTCAGAAGTTGCAGGGTGCCAAAACTGGGCTGTAGAAGGGCTAAGTCACCTGGGTGATTCAATATTTTGCCAAAAAACTTCACCAGAGATGAATGAAGCATGAGTGGGTGCATTGTCATGATGAAGCTGCCAATCACCAGTTTCCCATAGCTGCTGCTGTTTTCCTCATATTGCATCTCTCAACCAATGACAACACTGAGGTAGTATTTCTTACTCATTGTTTGTCTGCAGAGGTGTACTCATGATGGACAACATCTCCCGAAAAAAATTAAAAAAATAAAAAACAGTTAACATGGTCTTGATCTTGCTGCAACTTTGCTGTGCTTTCTTTGGGCATGGAAAACCAGGAGACTTCCACTGGTTTTGGGCCTTCATTTCCGGATCATAGCTGTAGATCCACGACTCACCCCTGGTTATGAATTTTTTGAGAAAATCTGATTCATTGGTAGTGGTTTGAATCAAGTCATTAGCAACTGTAGCATGATGTTCCCTCTGTTCTAGGAGAAGCCATGGAACACATTGGGCCACATGCATTTCATACCAAGATCACCCAGGTGACTCAGCCCCCCAACAGCCCAGATTTGGCACCCTGCAGCTTCTGACCTTTCCCAAACTAAAATCACCTTTGTCAGGGAAGAGATTTCAAAATGTTGATGAGATTCAGAAAAATATAATGGTGAAGTTGATGGCGATTCCAGCCAAGTGGTTTGCAGTGTTCTGGACAGTGGAAGGGACACTGGGAGAACTGTGTGAGGTCCCAAGGAGCCTCCTTTGAAGAGGACTTGCATGTCATTGTACTACATATAATGTTTCTTGTGTTTCTCTCCTCAGTAATTGCCTCTATTTTTCATATCATGTGGCCATAACTTCCATTTGACCCAGTACATACATTTCTGGACATTTTTCCCAGAGAAATTAAAACTTATGTTCACAATAAAATCTTTAGCTGAATGATTATAGTAGATATATTCATAATAACCAAAATAATTTTTCAGAAAGTGGAAATAACTCAATTGTTCTTGAATGATCTAATCCTTGGACTGCTAGTGGCATATCCATACCATGAAATGTCCTTAAATACTAAAAAGGAATGGTTATTCACATACACAATACCAGAATGACTTTCCAGAAAAGTTACTGATTGAAAACACCAATCTCTAGAGTTTATATATGTAATGGTTTTATTTATATAAAATCTGTGAAATTACAGAATAATAGAGATAAAAATGACATCAGCATTTACCTAGAGTATGTGGTGGTGGAGAGTCAGCTGTGAGCATGACCACAGAAGAGTAACAAGAAGGAGATTTTTGAAGTCATGGAAGAGCATGCCATTTTTATTTTGGTGGTGATTATTCAAATCTGCATATGTGATAAAGTGATGTGGAATTACACATACAAATTATACCAATGTCAAACTCTCGATATTGATAATGTGATACAATTATGCAAGATGGTACCATTAGGAGAAATTGTGTGAGGAGTACATAGGATCTATTTCAGTATCTTTACAACTTATTCTGTATCTGTAATAATGTTAGAAATGGTAAATGTAATTTATTTTCTTCAAGTCTGTTTCTCATATAATAACTATTCTCAAAGTCTTTTCCCATGCATGATTTTTAAGTTTGTTTTATTGTGTATGACTTCCTTGCATCCATGTCTCCTACCCCTTCTAAATTGTTATAGCAACCTTAAAACAATCTGAAACAAAAGGTGAGTCTTTAACAGTAACTCTATTATGTGGCAATAGGCTTTAATCTTTTCTATGGTGCTGAGTCATTTTTTTTTTATGTAAAAAGTCTTACAAGGCTTTTGTCACTCAAGGCTTCTTCAGTCTTCAACCATTAATACAGCAGCATAAATTAAGTTATTCAGTTAATATAAAAGTCAAATGCAGCACTAGCACAATTGTTGGGCCATGTGAGACAACTGATATGAGAGGTGGGAAAGCTAGAGATCTTCTTAGAATAACAAATTACTTGGTAACTCATCATTATTAATAATTTAAAAGGCTGACCACATGACTACTGGGTTTGAAGTTCTATTGAAAATGGCAGTAAAAAGCCAATGTTAGTGTGAAGTGGATGCTCTTGGTTGAGTGATATTGTCTGCCATATTTTTGTTTCTCTTTCTTTCTTCTTTCTTTTTTTTTTCTTTAGTATTTTCAAGAGATCACATCCTGTTTGGACTATAATAGGAATTGTAACATTGTCAGGAGGCTACAAAAACATTAAGTAGCATTAAGTACCCTTTAGTTGCAATTATCATTTATATGTCAGTGTAGCCAATATTAAAATCATTATTCATGTCACTCGATGCAAATAACAGAATACTCATTTATATGTATGAAAGATTTGTTATTACAATACAATAAATACACATAGGTTGGATGTTCCAGAGTTTGTTCAGTGGCCCAATAATGTTAGAGGTCTGGGTCAGCATCTCTGTGATGCTCTTCATTTTCTTTGTTGTGGTGACAAGATAGCTTAGTGCATCTCTAAACAACGTGAAATGTCCCCAAACAAGAAAGAGGTCGGAGGCAAAAGAGTGGTGAGAGATCTTCCATAGTCTTTCTCTCTTTTAATAAAAAAAGGGGAGGCTTTATGGTGCTTTTCCTATTCTGCACTGGTTCTGTCTAATATAATTTTACATTTACAAACATACCTGCTACACAGAGGTGTGTATTAATTTACTCCATATGGGACTATTGACACCTGTGAGATTGTAACATATGTACTTTTAACTCAGTGCATTTAGGCTTTCAATTTTCATAACACATTTCTGGACATGTAACATGTTTATAAACCTTTTGATTTCTAGCAACATGTAGAAAACACCTGCTACAGCAAACGCTTCCCAAGTTCTACTCACTGCCAGCCATTGCTGTCATTCTGTCACCAGAATATGGGGTCTGTCCAGAAGGTATCTAGCCATGTCATATGGAAAATAAAGAAATTTATTGAAGAATATATAAGATACAAGAAAAATTGTACATAGAATATGACAACTCAGTTCTCTTCCAATTAGGCACCTTGGGACCTCACACAGTCCTCCTAATTGCCATCAGCTGCCCTGTTATATTTTTCTGAATCTCATCAACAGTCTTCCCTTTCAAAGGTGATTTTAGTTTTGGGAAAAGCCAGAAGTCACAGGGCACCAAATATGGGCTGCAGAGGCACTGAGTCACCTGGGTTATTTGACGTGTCCTCAAAACATTCTACATGAGACATGATGCATGAGCTGGCACATTGTCATGATGAAACCAATTTCCAGTTGCTCATAACTGTGACCTAGTGAATCATATGAATAGTTTCAATGGAGGGATTTTCAAGCTCAAAATAAAACCTGATGCAGATTCATTGCTCTACTTGCTCAGTAATTTTTAATGTGATGGCCACATAGTACACATGCTCAGTCAAGAGTCTGTACTGCCACCACTGACTTGTGCAGTGAAGTCATCATTGTTTACATATGTGCATTCCAGTCCACTCTCCATGACTGCCAGCTTATATCTATTTCGTGAGAACCATTCTTATTATATTAACAATGGCTGGACTTTTATTGAACAGACTTCGTATGCAGCAATATCTGATATGTTGCAAGATTCCTGAACTTTAAAAAGTTGGTCTGTAGTTGTATCTTAGGAATGTAAAATTTTCTGTTAGTTCATTTTGTGTCAAGAGCTAAAACTGTGATGAAAACTTTCTTTTATTGGTGAGTAATAACTGAGAATAAAGATTTTATTTTCATGCTCAAAAATGTATTGTTTAGAAGTTCTTTCTACTGGTAAAACTTCCTCGTACATACCTTTGCTAGACCTGGTCATATAATGATCTCTAAACCAATCGTTAGCACAATAAATTAATTCATTTGTTAGAGATTATTTCTAATACCTGTCAACCTCCAGAACAAACTCCATTTCTCTTTTAGCCAGAAAGAAGGAAGGGCAGATCACCAACAGTAGCTACCACACCATGAGAAAACAGACATCAAGGACAGTTACACATCCTAATAAACTCTAGTGAACCTTAATAAATATAAAAAAAATGTCATGTACCAAATGTATTGCTTTTATTAGAATTAATTGGAGTTTCATTCAGATCTCACTACTTAGTACATAGTCAAGCTTAAATTTTTTGGACTGTCATAAAATATTTGATGTTATAATCGACAGGCATGCTGTTTCCATTCATGTCACTGCATATCATCCTAAAGTTAGGTGGTCACATCATTTTCTCACCCTCCCCTACTGATAGCGAAAAATTTGAGGGAAAAATTGACACAATTAATGTAGTATCATACTTAGCATATCTCCTTTGCTAATCTGAATTTTACTCCATTTCATTAATTCTTCAGTATAATAGTAAATTTAGGTCAATTATCTCAAATATAGCTTTCATAGTCTTTCGAAAAGGTTCTCCACTATTACATCACTAACATACTCATGGTACCATTGACCCCAGGAATTCTCAAGTCAGTGAGAAAGGCTGGAATCTTCATATATGGGGAAATTATTTTTCACTCATCTTCTTCAGGCAATTTGAGAATTTATTACAATAATTCAAAGGAGTCATGGAGAGAATAAAAGTATTTTAAAATTTATTAAAATAAGACATTGAGATAGCAAATATATTTTTTAAATATGTTACAAAATTTATATATATGGAATGGGCCTTTACTATGAGCAATACAGCACAAGATAATGGGGTAGTACAAAGATAAATCAGATGTGATCATCACCTTAAAACATTTAGATTTTAATATAAAAATACACAAATGATGTAATTCAACTGTTCAATTTCAGAAGATGTAAATTGTCTATAAATATTCAGTGAAGTAAAAGCTATTATCTGCTCTCTTTCCCTTTCTTCTGTTCCCCTGGGGGTGGGGAGGGCAGAGAAAATACCAAAATTTTTTTCAAAGATCAAAAAAAACTCAGTGTTAGAGGAATCCTTTTATTAGAGCTGTGAAACTCAAATAGAATTTGTATTTGGAAAAATAGACATAAAAAATGTTGTAGAATTCCATATAAAAAACTATATGTAATATCCTTGCTGGTGTTGCTCAGTGGATTGAGTGCTGGCCTGCAAAGCAAGGGGTTGCTGGTTCGATTCCCAGTCAGGGCACATGCCTAGGTTGCGGGCCAGGTCCGAAGCATGCAAGAGGCAACCACACATTGATGTTTCTCTCCTTCTCTTTCACCCTCTCTTCCCCTCTAAAAATATATAAATAAAATATTTAAAATAAAGAAATCATATATAATAATTTTAAAGGCACTTTATAAAGAAATGTACACGATAACCTAAATGGATTGAACTTTATATACTTCAAAATTCATCCTGTTTAAGATGTTTAGTTACATGCCAAGAATTCAGCAAAAGCTAAGCTGAAAATCTGTCAAATAGAGAGATAGATGATGAGTAACATGTAGAAAATTTCAAAATGACTCTTACTTGTTAATAGTGATTTAATTTTTTATTCACTTTTTGTAACTTCACCTTTCTGCTTTGACATCTGTTTTCCTTTATCCCCATGTTGTTCTTCTCTATTTTCTCCTAATCTGTCTAATTGTGGCAATATTCCAAGCTAGTCGATAAATTGCTTGTGTGTGAGAAAATAATGCTGTTTTTAATTTAATAAACACATAAATCATCTACATTAAAAATCATAAATTTTTGTGCAAATTAACGATGGTTACTTATTCGATATAGTTACAAATAAAAACATTCAGACATTATTTCTCTAAACAGCAAAAGTCCAGGGCAGTTTGCTGTCTTTTTGTTTTTTAAGATTTTATTTACTTATTTTTAGAGAGAGAGTAAGGGTGGGAGAAATAGAGGGAGAGGAACATGGATGTGTGGTTGATTCTTGAACGTCCCCTAGTGGGGACCTGGCCTGCAACCCAGGCTCGTGCCCTGACTGGGAATCGAACAGGTGACTCTTGGTCAGCTGGTTGGCACCAATGTCACACCAGCCAGGGCCAGTTTTCTATTTTTATGACTCTCCCTTACAAACCATTTTTTTTTTTAACTCTTGGAAGATGCTCACCTTCTTTATTAATGAATACAGACATGATGGGGGTTGGGAGTTAGAGAAGTGGTGCCTTCTTCCTCAAGCAACATGACAATTGGGCACAATGTTGGACTTATTCTTTTCAATTCCTCTCAGCACAATGGGATGGAAGTTCAAAGCATGTGGGAGCTGGAAAATGGCAACAGATGAGGGGTTCAATTTATGGAATTCTGAACCTGCCGATGAGGCTCCCCCACCCTGCAGGTTCAGAAGTCCATAAATTGAAAGAAAACATAGTAGCAGTGATTTCTTCAGGAATTTAAGGTGCTACTCAGAACAAGACCCTAATCTGTAATCACTTCTTCAAAGGAAAGATGTAGTTTATGCATTTGCAATGCATAGATTAGTAAGACAAATTTGAAAATAATCATGGTTGCAACTATATACTTTTTTTCCATTGCTCAAAAATAGGAGAAAAAAGTAACAAAGATGTTCCTTCTAACCAACATTTAAAGATACTATACCATTAAAATGATTTTGGTTATTTAAAAAATGTTATTTTTCATTGGATTGATTAAAATGTTTGTTTAACTACATTGAATCATTACTTTTATCATAATGATCATATTACATGTTTATGGAACAGTGCCATCAATCCAAAGAAAGCTTTCAGAATCACCATTTCCAAGGGTAAGAAAATAATCACAAAGGCATGCATAAATCAACACCTAGCCAAACCAGGGAGGGTTGTAAGCAGAGTGAAACCAGGAGTGGATAATTGTAATCATATATTATTCCCAGGCAAACATTTCAAACCATTGTTGGAAGAACAAAAAGATAATTATGTTTGTGTTTCTTTTAAATTAAATTATTTAAAAAATATTTCTTTTACTGATAAATATATTAAGACATGAATAGTCTTTTGAGTTTTCAAAATGAGGGCCCAGGATGACAGATTTAGTGGTTTGGAAAATGTTCTCCAATTTTCATTACAATAATGGAATGGGACTCATGAAATCAACATCTTTTGGAAAATAGTAAATTATTTTTTTCAAGTTTCATGTAATATTGACACAAGAAATAAACTAGGTGAAGAAAGAAAATCTTACTTGGAGATGGAAAACCTTCTACCCTGCTTTCCTCATTCTTTTCCTTATCTAAAGGGACCAGCTTAAGCATTTCCTGTGTCCTTTTACCAAATCTTGGATTGTCTGATATTAACAATCACCTTGACCTCCCATGTGTGTAAATCGGAGGCTAGATAAGCACTAATTAATGCAGCTTAGTCTGCCTTCTGTTGCTTACCTTGATTTTATATCAGTAGATTCAAACATAATCTTTTACCGTCACTAATGCTGTGTCAGAATGGTCTGAGAGTGTTTATTCCTCCATTTCTGATCTCTCAGCCACTGACATTCTATGGAGAAGGTGACACATAGATATCTAAGCAAAGCATAAAGATGGAGACATGTTATCTGAGCAGCCACAGTGATCAGTGCAAATGCAACAGACTGCAAAAATAGATAAAGTGTTTAGTCTAATGGGAGTTCAGATCCTAATTCTTCAATGACCTTCTTAGTCGAAAAGGATTACCTTTAGGTGTAAATACTCTGAGACAACAACATGTGGATGTAATTCAGAAATAACAAAAATTTTATTTGAAACTTCATTAAGTAAGGGATTTGATTAAAACCTAGAGGCTTATTAATAAGTCAACAACATAAAAATAGATGATTTTATATTTAAACACTAATTGTATTTTCCTATTGTTGCTGAATTTTCCATTCAAATACTGTAAGACATAAAATGCTTCAAATATATTCCAGACCTTTGGTAATTTTTTCTACAATTAAAGAAATATGAAATCAATACATGCAGTTCCTACAACTTCATCATAAATACTAAAATGTATATGCTTATAGCGGTTTATTTTATTTTTAAATTAATAATGTTGCTCATTTAATGACTGATTTAATATTGTTCTCTTATAATGTATTCCAATTTCTGATCCATGAGTATTTGCAAAGTTAAAATAATATGTAATTTTTCATCAATTACCAAGAAAGACAAACCTGTTGACACATAAAATTATAGCAACTTTTTTTAATAAAGCAAAACAGACAAAGACAAACACATAGGTTGCTCACCAATAAGAATAATTAGCCTGACAAGTCATGGTAAAATTATATAAATAAAAGGTAGTATCACTGGTATAAAATCTTTGCACATAATTTTAATAGTTTACTGCGATGATCACACAGTTCATGAATAGTCTTATTAAAACATTTTATTCATAAGTAAAATGATGCTACTTGCCAAGGAAAGTATAGTTTTATAAATCTTTGAGTATTTTTGTCTTATAAATATAGGAAGTCTAGCTTAATGATTAGATTTGTAGAAAAGGAGGGAAGGGAAGAAAATAAAAACCAGCACAAAACTGTCTTTTTCTTTATCATCTCCAAAATCAAAATGTAATAGAGAAGATATAACTCTGCCAATAATTTTGACTAATGCTTTGAACTTACCAACACATAATTATAACATAACATCTGGACATTGCCATCCACAAGTGATGATTCTGTCAAGTCACTGCAGGAATAGAGAGACGGTGGAAAAGAAAAAGAAAAGAAATAATGAATAATGAACATAGTAAATAAATCTGGAATTCATGTTAGTAGTTAAATGAAAGAAGAGATGGTATTTGTGTGTGAAATTGACACCCTTTCCTTTTCTCAGCTCTATAAAAATTTTCTCTACCCACAAAATGTCTGGGACTTTTTGGAGCATGAATATTTTAAAAGTGGTAACTGAAGTTTTGTTATCATTTTAACTGGTTTGTTCAATCCTCCATTTTCCTTCTGCAAAAAGTGAAGAAAATGTATCATCGTTCATGGTTAGCATCACAAAATATTATTCTGAAATCATAAAAATAACATATTATTTCACTATGAATAACACATATAGAAATAGTACAAGTCTGTTGGACCATTTATACATGAAACGTGTAGCTTTTACCCAGAAGTTCTTGAAATGATTCAGTGGATTTATAGTCAGAAAATTTTCTGATGCTGGGTGGTTATAAACTAATAGAAGGTTATGGGGAATAAAAACAGCTCAACTTGTAATCAGAACCAGGGTCTCTATATAGTCGGATCTTGCTCAGACACACTCCTGCATGGCATATGACTAGCATATGACTTCCCTGGCTTCTTAATGGCTCTCTCCTATAGGTATAAATATTAAATTGCAGCTCTGTATCAAATCCAGACTGTGATAATGCAGATACATTTGATATATTTGATATCCTATTTTTCCATACTTTTCTAATAACTTTTCCATTTTTAAAATAAAAGCACTCCAATATAATTCAAAAACATTAGTGGTTTGGTTTTTTAGTAGAAATGTATCATTAAACATATTTTAGAGTGGATACCAGGCTCAAAATCACTTCAGTGTTATAGTCTTTCTCCACTGGTTGTCAGAAATACTGGAAAATGGAAACACTTAGACGTCTATTAGATGACACATCACTGTGTTACGGTATAGCTGCTTTGTCTCTGAAAACTTTGAATGCATCATGAAATAAACCGGGGAAGTAATCGGTGAGAATAAAGAAGAACAAGATCTGGCTATTGTTAGATTGTTTTATCCACTTTTTTTAAATTAAAAGGACAAAGCATATTAAGCAGAGCAGCAAAATGTATATTACGAAGATGATCTTCTATTTGCAGAAATAAGAGCTACTATTTGGGGCAGATGAAAAAGGAAAGAGACAAAATAACCATGGATTCACAGTGATTTATAAATTACAGCATACAAGAAGAAATAAGCCTTATTACCACAAAGTTGCATATACTTTTTTTAAACTGAATTCAGTCACTCTGGATCCTGGAATTCTGATTATAGTTGTAATGTAGAATCCTCCAAAATAAAATTCAAAATAATATCTGAAAAACTTATAAAATGTATTGATGCCAAAGTAGCTACCAATTACATCCAAACGTGCTTTAAATTGAGAACCATATGCATTTTCTATGATTCTCAATTTGCACATATTTACTCACTTATATTAATACTAAGAATATTATATTTCTTGATATTAGCATAAGAATATGATACTATTAATATTTATTAAATGCATATTTAATCACTTCTGTTATAAAGATCCACTTTCTTCTCACTTTAAAATCAGGCAAACTCTCTGTATTGGTGGTCTAAAATATAAAAGACTATTTTCTGATAGAACTGCACTCTGTTAAACTAATAGTGCTCTTGTCTATTCATTTCTCTGTGTCAAGAATTATATAAATATCCATAATTTCACATGGTCTGTTATCGTACTAATTTTTAAAAAATATGTTTCAGCACTAAGTCTTTTTAGTTTATTGTGTTCATTAGATTCCATATATAAGTGAGATCATGTGATATTGTCCCTTCACTGATTGGCTTAATTAACTTAGCATAAGTTAGCATTAACTGAGCATGGATGGACCTCTCTCCAGGTTGATCCATGCTGTTGCAAAATTAGTTATATGGAAATCTTTTTTTCTTTTTATTTTTTCTCCCAGAATATTCTGCAAAATATTTCCTGCTCCATTACAAAATGCCAAGAAGTGCTATAATGCCAGTCTCTCCAGGTTTCCCACCTCAGTTTTTAAGAATATTCCATTAATGATTATGAAATTCCACATCTAAGTTTATATTTTGCAAGAGATGTTTGTTCCAGAAATCTAAGCAAAGACTGATTTCTGTGTTGTGTACATCCTCAAGATTCACTAAGTAATATTTTTTAAATCTTTCCAAGTAGATATAACTTCATATATTTATTTTTAGATCTTTATTTATTTTTTACTGTTGTTCAGTAACAGTTCTCCCCACTTCCCCCATTATTCTCCCCTGCCCTACCCACCCCTACCTCCCATATCCAATTGTCCCCACGTGTCGTTCTCCATGGATCCTTCATACTCGTTGCTAGTTGACCCTTCCCCTTCTCCCCCTCTCCCTTATACCCCTCCCCTGTCCCCTCTGGTCACTGTCAGTTTGTTCTTTATTTGCATATCTCTGGTTCTAGTTTGGTTGCTTGTTTGTTTGGTTGATTAGATTCCACTTATAGGTGAGATCACATATTTGTCTTTCACTCCCTGGCTTATTTCACTTAGCATAATGCTCTCCAGTTTCATCCATGCTGCTTTGAAGGGTAGGAATTCCTTCTTTCTTTCTGTTGTGTAGTGTCCCATTGTGTAAATGTATCACTGTTTTTTGATCCACTCATTTACTGGTGGGCACTTTGGCTGTTTCCAGCACTTGGCTATTGTAAATTTGCACTGCTACGAACATCAAAACAAAACAGCAAGCGGTGGTGAGATTGTGGAGAAAAGGGAACCCTAGGGATTGTTGGTAGGAATTCAGACTGGTGCAGCCACTATGGAAAACAGTATGGAATTTCCTAAAAAAAAAAAGGAACTGCCTGTTGACTCAGAAATTCCACTGCTAGTATTCTAGCCTAAGAATCCTGACACACCAATTCAAAAGAACCCCAAGCAGATATAACTTTAAATGTAGGAATGAATTTTTAAATTACTGTATCTAATAACACAGGGGTACAAATTTAAGTGGAACCACCATACAATGTCTTTGTTAATTTTTTTTTAACAAGCCATGTTTCATTATACGATGATCTCTTAGGTATGACCTTGTAACTACATATGCAATCTTGATGTAAATATTTCCATATCTTAAATATTCTTCTTTGATAAAACATGCAGTTTAGGAAAGAAAAATGTGAAGGGACAAGCCCCTTAATTGATTATAATCTAGTAGAGACTTTAAATCTAGTGCTATTCTCCTTAAAACATAGTCTATGCACGTGTTACCTGGAAGTTACAAATGAAAATTAGTGGCAGGCTTAAAAACTTACTGGGCAAAAATTTGGGAGAGTTGGTTCAAGAATGTGCATTTGAAAATATGATTCATGCTTGAAAAATATTGATCTAATAAACTTATGATAAGTTTAACTTAAACCATTACATTTCCAATAATATGTATATAATAAAATGTTTTATGATCTTCAATTTCCCTACTGTGTGTATAATAATATAGACTATATAACTATACATGTGTACATAGATAATTTATAGGGTATATTGTATATATGTGTGTATATATATAGTGTATAGCATATATAATATGAATGGTCAAAAATATAATATGTTATTAATAAAACTAACATTCAGGGTTCTTAGAAAAGAAAGAAGTCAGTAGTTTAAATATGTTAATCTAATCTTAAAATTCTCGAATTTCCAATTGCTCTTTGAGTAAATGATTGATAATATTTCAGTTGAAATATATTTAAAAAATCAAATACATCTTGTCCTATTAAGTAGCCAATGGTTTGTTACATCTGTGTGCTATTGGCCAAGTTGACAGTTAAAACAAAGAGATTTTTATTGTAACAAATGCAACTTTTTAGCTGATGTATGACGTGAAGACATGCTACATCTCATATTTACTAGTATAATATACTATTTCATAACTAAATATTCATTTAATATTTCTGGTTTGTCAAGATCTTTTTTGTTACCTGCCCTATCAAAATGGAAGCTTTTTGAGGGACAAAAATGTCCCAGGGTATAAATTCCACAGAGTAGGGATCATAGTATCCTTGTTCTCAACACTATTCCCAATACTAAACATAGAGCCTGACATGTAGAGGGTTCTAAATAGGTTTGATTGTATAGCTGCATCTAAATTTGTGCCCATGTGGGATTATATGTGTAAAAAGATCATTTGTGTTTAAACTGTTTTGTAAAATAGTAGATGTTGAATAAATATCTCTTGATTTGAATTAAGCTCAACTTATATTAACATATTTGAGGAGAAATGAATCCATTGTAACATCAATCAATATTCTAGTACTTTCATAACACTCACAGGTTTATGCAGTAAAGACACTGCACATATTATATTTGAGATAAATGATATTGCATGTATTAATTTTTAATCCTGCTTATTACATAAGCATTATGTATGCCCTTGTGCCAATTTGTGTGCAACATATATTCTAGATGGAGTGCATGGGCACAAACTTACACGCTTTCATTTTAATTACTTTTTTAAACAAAAAAAAGGAGTTACATAAAATAAATCAGATCAAGTAAGAGTAAATTGCTCTCTTGTGATGAATTTCTTGAGAATTGCATTCATATATGAGATTTGAAATGACATTGAGAAAAAACTTGATTTACTTAATAGATTTTGGTTTATCAAATTACTGAGACTTATGAATGATACAGTTTGAGAGCACTACTTAAAATTAAATAAAATTCAATATGTGACTTAAAAGACAGTTCCAAAATAGAATCACCTTTAAGTTAGTTTGCTATATTTTCTGCTTATAGAACAAATACATAACGAAACTGGAGCAGAAAATCAGTCATATTAAATTTACTACCATCAGAAACACCCAGCTAAGCTAAAAAAAGTACCTTTAGTTTTCATAAGAAAGTAACTTTTACAAGTTAAAAGAGGCAATAAAAATTATTGCTAAGTCTAGTAAAATCTTCCACTCAACGTGGAGCTTAAAGATAGCTTTAAAATCTTTAGTAATTTTCATGTTAATTTATTTCCCCCTGCCAAAAAGTTAAATAATATAAGCAACCTCTCAGAGTTAGTATCTCTTCTATTCTAAGTATTATCTACATTCCATGTTTTATAGAAATGTTGATATTTGTAATTTAACTGCTAAAGAACAGCACAATTCCATTTCTTTTATTTTTTTCTGTCCTTCATACTTTAGTAAATACATATATTTCAGAGGCCATACTTTTCCATTTTAGTCCTTGAGCCCTGTCTGACCAGGTGTAGAGAGTTAATGTTTAACTGCAAGTAGTAATTTTGTGAAAAGCAAATCATCACAGACAATAGATACAAAACATCACAACTGTCAGGAAGTGAATGCCTGCGAAGGTCCGACTGGACACGGCTGGAAATGTTAAAGTGGGGAACTCCAAGCCATCCCACCTTGGTGAACAAAGCCTTTGCTGAAGAGCTATGTTCTAAGTTAAAATGCTCTAATGACAAAACATAAAAAGTATAAAAACACTCATTCCCAGCATCAATCCATCATTAATTTCATCTTCTCTATTTACATTGATCCATTAATTCTGTTCACTTTATTTCCGTGTGAAACTATTTTACTGTCCTTTAATAGAATTGGAGGTCTTAGTTTAAATTGCTCCAAGTGGTAGTATATAAGGCATGCCTTAGTGAATTTTGTTTTTCAATCAATTACTAAGAACTAAATACATTCTTCTTTAGTTGGGTATGGAATTAGTTAGAAGAATCTAATGTTGAGTATGGCCCACAAATGTCCAATATATGATACTTCTTTAAAAGCTATTGCTCTCTAAGTTGACGAAGAAAACAAACCTGGAGGTAGCTGACAATTTTTGCATACTAATCACCTTTGTCATTTTGGAGTATTGCCTTAAATGGGTCTTGGTGTCAGTTGCCTCATTTATAAAATTGAAGATTATATTAAGGTAACTTTAAGGTAATCATCAGTTCTTTAAAACTAAAGTATATATTATTATATATCATCTTTGGTGAATAAGATGAACCAAGGCCCAATATTTCTGCTAGACTTCCTGAGTAGAAACAGTGGAACCTTGGTTCTCAAATGTAATTTGTTCCAGAAAACTCATTGAGAAGTGATTTGTTTGAAAATTAAATCATCTTTGTCACCTGAGAGACTTGTGACTGATCATACGAACATCAGCGTGAAGGGGTTGTTCCGTGGAGAATCCAGAACCAAAGTTTTGTTTGACAACTCAGACATTTTTCCCCTGAACATCTTGGTCAAGAACTGAATTGTTCAGAAACCAAGACGCTAGAGAACCAGGGTTCTACTGTGTAATTTTCATAAGAAGACTTACATATACAGAACATAAAAATATGCAGAAATGTCTGAGATTGGGGTTGACCCACTTATGATTGTCAGCTCCAATAAACAATAAAAGGACATGTTGTGACTAATGATCAGCCTATAGGGCCAACATTTAAAAACACGTGCTTTATATAAACATGTTTTTTAAAATGCCCAGGGAAGGAGATTACACAGAGGCAATTCACTCTACTGAATGACAATTGGTGTGAATGAATTTAACCCAAAGTTAACAAGTCATAAGATGGATTATTTCTGAGAAAAAAATGAGAAGACATCTCTCAAGTCTTCTAATGAATCTGGGTCAGCTTTGCAGAGAAAAAGAAACATACCAAAACAAAAATCTTATGAAAGAGTTGAATCCCACATGGGAACATGACTACACAATGCCAAGGTTGGTGTTTGCCATTAGCTAAATAAGGTCACATTCTCCACTTGTGTGGGCAGCCATTGGAACAGTGACAATGCAGTAAGAAAAAAGTCTGTGACGAGGAGGAGGTATAGAAATTTAGTGGCTTGGAAAGTTGCAGTTACAATTAAAATAGAGCCATTAAGTAGAAGAGCATTACAGAATTTCAGAGAACTTTAGAAATATTGCACACTATTGAGTACTAGAAAGGGTTTAGGAATTATCTCCTTTCACTTTAATAATAATGCAGGAAGAATAAAAGATGAGCATAGCATTGATGACATTCTCTGGGATGGAATCAGAAAAACTTGTATGCTAACAGTGGCTTCACTACTTATTGCCTGTGTGATATCAGAAATGGTTGACAAATGGAAGAGGGGTTGGGGGATGGGTGAAAAAAGGGGAAGGGTTAAGATGTCCAAATTGTTTGATATAAAGCAGTCATGCTGCATGTGAAATACAGCATATGAAATATAGTCAATAATATTATAATAACTATGTATGATGTCAGGAGAATACTAGACTAAATTATCAGGATTAAATGTTCAATCACTATGTTGTATACCTGTAACTAATATAATATTGTATGACAACTGTAACTGAATACTATCTTTTGAAAAGATAAAACAATTCATCTGTCAGTTGCAAAATGTAGATAATGACAGCTGTCTTATAAAATTATTGTAGTGTTTAAATGTGATAATATAAGCACAAAATATATTCAATTATTGCAACTCCTGCAAAGGCATTGTTGTCATTTCTTTAAGTAAAATGGGAGTAAACCAACTGACAGTCCCAAATCTTAATAAAAATAATCATATTTAAGAAGGCAGAGTGTTTTAATGTCACAAGTTTTCACCAAAGGCTAGTCCGTAAGGTTCATTTTTAAGACATTTCCTCTCAACATAGGAACATTTATTTTAATTTTTCAGATCAATGAAAATATTAACACATTTTCTGGGACAATTCACATGATTATTTCACAAAATTCTTTATTGCTTACTCTTTAAACTGATAATTAGAGATTTAATTAAAATAGAGGAAATGTTGAGCAATTTATCATCTCTTTGGTTCTGCTCATAAATCCCTTGAATGAGCATTTACAATAACCTTATTGAGAGAAGAGTCTGTGGTAGCTGGAGAGGACGAAGCTAGAGTGACAGACAGCACTGAGAAATGGAAAGACCTTGTCTCTGACATTCAAAATCACAGTTTCAACTTTACTTTCCTATGCATTCCACTGCGTTTTTCCATAGACACGATTCCAGGAAGTTAATCCATGTCAAGACTAAAATAAAAATCACTGATAACTAGTAAGTATTACCTTTACTAACAAAAATGGAAACCATATTTTGCCTTAACCTTAAATATTCCAAGCCAAAAATATATAACTACAATGAAAAGATATTTTTGAAAGTGAACAAGCAGATGGGGAAAGCAAGGGACCACACAGTCCTGTGTCTCTCTGTTCTATGTTCCTCAGGTCTGGGACAAATATCTCCTTTACTCCACAGCAAACCCTGTGAAGTAGAAATTTGACTGTAGCTTTGCACCTGAGGAAATCCTGTCTGGGAGTTTAGGTGCCCGTCAAAGGTTACTTAGCTTATGAGTGGTCTAGGCAGTATCTCAACTGAAGTGCACTAAGCCTCACGGCTGAAGCCCATTCCAGTATTCATGACGTCTCCATGTTCAAAGAGCAAGGATGGTTATGTTTTCACAATCCTGAGGAAGCAACACAACATTTTAAAAGTTTCATGTAGTTCAAGAATACATTTACTTGCAAAGTTCATTCTTGTGATCTAAACTTTAGTCTCCAGAAGATACACACATCCAGTATGAATAATGTCTCCTTTTGGTTTTGAGTTGTACTCCCTAAAACCTAAAGCATACCTGCCCTTCTTTATCTTTTTTTTTAAGATGTTATTTATTTATTTTGAGAGAGGGGAAGGGAGGCAGAAAGAGAGGGAAAGAAACATCAGTGTATTACCTCTCGATCATCCCCCATTGGGGTCCTGGCCTGCAACCCAGGCATGTGCCCTAGACTGGGAATCGAACTAGAGACCCTTTGATTCACAGGCTGCACTCAATCCACTGAGCCACACCAGCCAGGGAGCCCTTCTTTTCGATCTTCTTTTCAGCCATGAAAATTTCTAGTCATCTTTAAAAGGGTTCTAATACTGACTTTTTTCTATGAAAATTTATTCAATCCCTGTGTCTTCTCAGACCACACAGAATATTGGATGCTTCCACTGTGACCTCATAATACAGGAAATTTCTGCATGACAGCCTTCCTTCAAAAATTGTACTTACTTGTTAACACAGCCATCTTCTCATACATGGCTGTGTTCTCTACCAGGCCAGGCACATTAGCTTATTCATGTCTCTTTGCCTTCAGTGACTAGCAAAATGAACAGTACATGAGTTCCTAATGAATGCCTAATCATGACTAAATGATTTTTTTCTTATCACATGTTCTGTTACTAAAATAAAATATTGAACAAATTCACTTTCACAGAGATGGGAGCCAAAAATGAATTTGAAGCTGTTTTTCTGCTTCTAGCTGCTCCACAAATGGATGCACCTAATGGAAATCTTACACTGAATTTATTTTTATTTAATTCTAAATAATCATTTTCCTGAAATGGATCCTTCACTTTCTTCCTTGCCCCCAAACCTAATGTATTTTTTTTTAAAAGAATGGCATATACCAACTTACTAAGAATGTCTCATTAATTTTATTTTTCAGACACTGAAAGTGCTTGGGTGCCGTATAGATAGTTTCCTTATATTCTTTTTAGAAGCACTTCGAATGTGAATTTCATCTGAGTCAGTTTATCCTTCCAGAATGAAATTAGTTTTCCTCAGACTCTCAAGGAAGGTGATACATAAGATAGGTTACATGTCACAAGCGTTCCCCAGAGAGGATGATTTTGATTCCACATCCAACTGTTTCAAAAATATAGCTATATAATTATAAAATGTTATGGTGCCTACATGCTGGGAGCAGTTACCACTTTGAAAAGGATCAGATTAAAATGTCTTTATTAGTTAATATCAGCTACAGAAATCTATCCTTACAACATAAATAATTCTACTTTGACTTTTATGTATTAGATATATTAAATTGGATTCTTCATGATAAAACTGCCTCAGTGAGTACAAAGGGTAAAAATAAATAAGTAACTCAAACTTCCCTGTGCCCTTCCTATTCGAAGATGATGTTACTGTCAGTGATTGAGATATGTGTGTGTGGGCGAAGAGGAAAAGACCAATCTGTAACCTGCAGTCCCTTGTACACTGTGCACACACAGCGATTGCTCTTTGATTTGCAGCTGCTATTTGCAGAGCTTGTCACTGTTTGCGACTCTGCTTCTGGGGCTCACCTCAGGCCCAAATCCTCCATTCTAAAAACTCCACAGGGCTCCTGATTGCCACAAGCCCACCTGCTCTGTCTGCGGTGTTCTCAAGGTTGACTGTCAGGACAAGGAATGGGAAACTCTTCAGCACATACTTGAGTTCTGCCTTCTTCTCTCTCCCTTCACCATCTTATAGTTGTTGGAACCAGTTGTCCTCAGTAATCTTCACATTCAACTATGTGGTTTTTATTGTTATGAGAAGTAGTTTTTCTATACTAGTGTCCTTATTGCTTTGTTACAAGAAAAGTCACTTCTGTTTTGATATCAAAATGGATATATTGTTTATGACAGCACTATTTTGGCCTTTTATTTTTAATAATAATAATAATTATTATTATAATTATTATTATTCTTTGTCAGGAATCATCAGGGAACTCTGATGAAGTGTATCATAAAGGATGTACATAATATGAGTTATATATTCAGGTTTAATTTTTCTAATAAGCACTAACAGAATTTCTACTATCTTTTTTAGGCAATTTGGTAGATTCTTGAGCTATGAAAAAGTGTAAGGTCCTTGCCTGTACTTACCAACATGGTAGTAGGAAAGACAAATATAAACAAAACAATTCAAAGCCATGATAATTCTGTACACATTATAAGAGTAGCGTGTAGCCTCACATGGTAAAATCCAAAAGACTTTGAAAAGAATACAAAAAAGATAAAGAATGATAGATATATGTCATTATACATTTGCCTGAATTCAGAATACACAGCAACAAAAACAAACACTATTGTCACTGTGGACTTTGGGTGATGACGCTGTGTCAGTGCAGGTTCATCCATCCGTTGGAACAGATGCACCAGACTGGGGGCAGGACGTCGGGCATTTCCAGTGGGAGAAGTTGTGTGTCTAGGGGCAGGGGATGTGTGGAAACTAAGTACTTTTTGCTCAAATTTGCTCTCAATTTAAAACTTCTATAAAAAATAGTCTGCTAATTTTTTTTAAAAAGTGGTACATCAGCTATTATAAGTTATAAACTTACAGAATAATTTATTACACCTAAGCCAGAAAGCAATTCCATCAGCCCTTTGCAAAGCCTCTTGAATCCACAATATAGAGGAAGTCTGTTACAGTAAATGGCACATTTGCATGTACTGTCCTGTGTGGAAGCTTTTAGGGGGAAAGATAGCTGACTAGGTGTTTCTTATATTCTTTCATTTTATATTCAGGTGTACAATATCAATATAGAAGCATACTTTAAAACCATCAAAATAGAGCAAAGGCAGATAGAAAGTTTTAAAGCCCATATAAAATGAGGCATATGCATTTTGTATATGTAATGCTATGAATAATAATAATGGTGTGAAATCAAAAATAATTTTTAAAATGTTATTGTGATGAGACAGCTAGTCCCCCACACTTACTAATATTCAATGAATATCAATTGTTCAGAATTGGCACGTCAATCTCTGATGTATGAAATAATTTCAATAGTTTACATGTGACTGGCTTCTATGTACTTATTTATGTGTTTATGTACTATAATGGGAGAGCAGGACAACTGTAAATGAACAACAATCATTGTGTAATAAATAACCTTCAAGATTATCCAGAATAAAATCTAGTACCTTAAATATGTTACATCTAACCACATGGTCTCTGACTCTTTTCATACCACATTCTCCCCCTACTATTTTAAATCTTCAGCTAGATGTATTCCTAAAAAGAGTATTTTTAGTTTTATTTTATTATAAAAAGTGTGTCAGGCATATGCAACTTTTGGAACTTAATTTTTTCACCTGCATTATATCACTAAGATTCATCCATACTCTTGGATTCATCTTTAACTTTTTGTAGCATGCATTTTCTGAGGATACCAACATAATTTATTCTTTGAATGATGGATCCATAAATAATGCAAACTGTTGGAATAGTAAATCATTTAATTCTCCAACTAGAGATATATAAGGGATTCTGTAGATTCTCATAGTCTGTATGCTTTATGTTGATTGACAGAATTAAATTTTGTCAGTGTAATAACAATAAGACAGAATGTCATAGAGTTTTTGATGTCTATTTTACTGATTGAGATAAGGTTAATCATCTTGTTTTGTTTATCAGCTTTATGTAAAATGCCTGTTCATGTCTTTTGTTCATTTCTTTTCTATTTGTGTATATGTGTGTGTGAATATTTTTTATTGCTTTGTAGGTGTTCTTTATATATTTAATAGAAAACGATTATAGATATATTTTATCAGAGTAGGATGCCTTTTAGTTTTTAAAAATGTCCTTTAATAAACAGGAGTTCTTAATTTTGACAGTCAAATTCTGTTAAGCTTTTTATAGATTTTATTTTGTTGAGAAGCTTTTTTGTTACCATATTCAATTAGTATTTTTCCACCCCATATCCATAACATATTTAGAAATGTTTGTTTTTACTGACAAATTTAAACTTTTGTATTTTGAAATTTACTTCTTAACCTATCTGGAGTGATCTACGATTGCAGTCAGAGGTCTAATTTCATTTTTTTTCCCACATGGTAGCCAATCTTTTTATTTTAATTTTCCAAAAAAGCCCTTTAATAATTTATGAAGGATGTTTCAAGTATTTATGGATATTGTAGCATTTAACAATTATTTGAAAAAACAACAACAATGGCTTCTTTATAACCTGAGACAGATAATACCTCAGAAATGGAAAATGATAATATAAATAAAAAATGACATAAGAAAGGCAAGTGCAGATTGAAAAAATAGACTGCAGCAAGGATCAGAGTTTTGAACTATAATTTTCCGTGATACACACTCAGGACCAACCTAGTTACAATGATGCATTGCAAGAGGGTACTTTCACTTTGTTAAAGCATCATGGGACTCCACTAAGAGGGCTTGTAATCCTGAACATTTGTCTAAACTTTTAATTTAGAACAACATTAATTGTTTTATGATCCAGATGTTAAAGTAACTCATGATAAAACTACCTACTCTGAACACAATTAGTGTTCTTTAATTGTCTGGAGAACCATTATTGAAGAGATGAGGGATGCAGCTCATGCAATCTTTTTGAAAGATAATAAGCAAAATTTGCTTGGTTTACATTCACATGCAGAGTGGAGCAACAACATTTTTATACTTGTGTATAAATACATTCTGGGAATATAGTATTAAGAAAATCTTGTATTAGCAAATAAAATAATAAAAATATATTTGGTTCCCTTCAGCTTTTTATTAACCTTATTCAAATGACTCACTTCTATTTTAAAAAATAAGATATTTACATTTTCTATAAATTTTGAACTTCAGATCACAGGATATAAATCTATATTTGCACATTAATAGTATTGTATATACAAGACAATTTGTCAGGTTAAAAATTTGTTTATTGTAGAGAGTATCATATAGGCTAGCTCACCAAGAGATAGTAATTAACTTACCAAAAAACTAGTGCTGAGGCTGGGGAAGTGGGCTGGGATGGGAATAAAAGGCAGAAAACAGTACTTGAACAACAATTAAAGTTAAACAAATGTCAAAAAATAAAGAATAATTCTAAATTCCAATGCAAGATATGCCCTTATTCTCAAGAACTATAATACTCTGCAGATGTTTTCTTTTAAAAAACCACCAAATAATCATCCGATGTCTATTTTTCTTGTGTTCCTATGACACAATTTATTACTTCATAGTGCAAGAATATATCTGGTTTATCATCATGAAATTTAGTGTTATCTACCATAATAGTTCCCAGGTGTCCATGGAAATTATTTTCTGCTTTGAAAATATCAACATAAGCCCTGGCTGGCGTAGCTCAGTGGATTGAGTGCGGGCTGCGAACCAGGCATCGCAGGTTCGATTCCCAGTCAGGGCACATGCCTAGGTTGCAGGCCATGTCCCCCAGCAACCGCACATTGATGTTTCTCTCTCTCTCTCCCTCTCTAAAAATAAATAAATAAAATCTTTAAAAAAAAGAAAATATCAACATAAAGAGAAATATATATATATACAAACTTCCTCTATTTCACTTTCAGCTATACAAAGTGAAGTTTTATAAGTTCACCATATTTTTCAATTTTAAAGAGGATTGTATCCACTTTCCATGTTCTGGAAGGATGGCATGCATTTTCTATAATTAAAATCATCTAAACAGAAATATTTCACTATTCATACCATACTTTTTGGCCAGGTGAATACTTTGGTGATGCTTTTACTCTTTGCATAGCATATGTTACACTTTAGAAATAAGCAGGCATTAGAGATTCACATTTTATATAATATATGCTTAGTTGTTGAAAAACAAAACACAAATTGGCTACACAGCTTAATTATAAAAATTAAGTCTAAAAAATGAGAAGCAAGAGAACAGAAAGACATAGCAACAAACATTGTAATCAAACATCTCTGTCATAAGAATGTCAGTTCCATGCTTAAAGTCTTGTATTAATGCTGTCAGTTTGTTGTTGAGGTTGCTATAATACTTCAACTTTATGTTTTATTTTCTGATTGATCTCATTTATGAACGATATCAGTTGAGTTACAAAGGCAACCTTTTTACCTTCACCTTAGATTATAAGATTTTAAGGCTTTCATTGGGTAGATATCAATATCCAATGAACAGCTTGAGATCCTATAATTTAACACATTCTTTACCTAATTGATTCTCTCATGAAGCAAGTTTAATAATCACTGTATTGATGTAATTATCCTCAGTCCTGATTGGGTGTCAGTTTGAAATTTAAAAAAAATAAAGAAAAAGAAAAAACTCTATTAGAGAAATATTTTCATGTTATTCCCATTTTTTTGGTCCAGATTCAGTTTACAAATAGTAGTTATTTCAGATGATTTTAGAAAAAATATACACACATATTTAATTTTCAAAATTTTAAACAAAATAAGGCTAGAATGTGCAAAGATCAATATATTTACCTCAAATCTTTATTAATAAGTATGGATCTAATATATTTATTCTAAATAAAGTATAGCACTCCATTGTATTAATATGCTATAAATCATTAGGCATTCCTAACTGATACACACTAGGTTGCACAGTAAAACTATTGTACGTGTCTATTTTTCCACATGCAGAATCTTCACTAAGATATAAATCTTAGTGAAGGATATATATCCACTAAGATAGATATCTTGTGCTGGATATCTTCACTAAGCTATAAGCCCTTGAACAGTATTATAGTCCAAGGTATTGCAAGTAGGGGGTGCAAACATATATTCAGAGTATTTGTTAGTTTCAGTGGCAACAAAATAAGCATCCCTTCAAAGAGAAAAGGAACATATGTAATCAATCTGCTTGCACATCTCACTATACCAGTGTCAGTCTGAACAAAGCTCAGCCACACCCCCTGTTACTGATGTTTGGATATTCATTAGTGATAATAGCTAGAAGATTTTGGTGAGGTAAATTCCATGTTTCTGAACCAATGGATAATCTCCATCCTTGTCCCTAAGTTTCTATATTCACGTACCTATTGCACTAGCACTTGTATGACCAAGGAAAAAGACTGGTTGTCATCCCCAGGAAACACCTGTATCAATTGGTCAATGAGTTGGAGCAGGATTGCCAAATGAGGTAAATTCTATCACGGCAATCCAGAGAGGTCTTCCAGAAGGACCACGCCAAAGAAGTATTTTAGTGATAAAAGTTTCAATATTCAGATAATTTTCTTTACTCTAGAGGCTGTGTCTCAGTAAATCCTGTATCATTAGATGTTACATATTTAGCAGATCTCTGAATCCTGAATCATTGAATAATTTGTTTTATAGTTTCTGATGTGTGTGTTTGTTACTAGGGTACCTAGATTACTAACTACTTCCTGCCTGGCAGGTCTAATTAGCACGATGTCAAAAATATAATAGGTCAAGTTAGTATTTTACTGAATACTAATATAATATGATCTGCAAGAGATCAGGACAGTAATGTGATCCACAGGAAAAAGGGTGATGGCATACTTCTGTCCCTACTATATGAGAGCCAAAATTTTGATCCTGCCTTTAGTGAAATGCAAAAGAACACATGCCAAATCAACAGTTTCATGACAATTGGCAGGTTCTGGGTTAATTTTATCAAATATGAGAATGCTGTTCTTAATAGTGTATTCTTTATTGTGTTAGAGATGGAAGTGTCTTGTGGAACCTTCAGTAGAATATAAGCAAATAATGGTTTCTCGTTTCTTATATTTTAATCCATTTTTATATATCTACTTCCCTTAGCATTTTGTTTCTTAAATAAAATGCCAAAATTTTGGGCTGGCCAAAAAGTCCATTAGGTTTTTTTCCATAAAATAAAAGACACGTAACTTTCACCAAAAACGTTATTGATTTGGATTTTTGAGCATGTCAGCTATGTACCACATGGCACAGCATTGATTGTTCTCACTTCATGTCTGGATTTGATCAGTATCAACTTCAACTCGTCTACCTGACTATGGAGCATCATCCCGTGAGAAATCTCCAGCATGAAACTTCACAAACCACTTTTGAAATGTTTAATCAGTCACAGCACCTTCTCCAAACACTGCACAAATCTTTTTCTTTTCTATTTCAGCTTTGTTTTCATCTTTCTTGAAACAATAATGCATAATATGCCCAACATAAAGCATAATACAAAAAAATGTTGTATTTCTTCCATCTTCAATATTAAAATGGCTATACAAAATTCACCAATTTTTATGTTTTTAATGCATGCTGATATGACAACTGTCACAATACAATCTAAAAAAAATGTTTTGAATGAAGTTACAGATAACTAAGAGCTACTAGAGCCAACTTACAAAAAACAAGCAAACAAACTTTTTTTCCTAATTGCTTTATAAATTGACAAAGCTTTTATTTTTTAAAGTTTATTTTAATCATTATTCAAGTACAGTTTTCTGTCTTTTACTCCCATCCCAGCTGACCCATCCATCCCTCCCCACCTCCCTCCCATTTCCACTCCTCCAGTTTTTGTCCATGTGTCCTTTACATATGTTCCTGTAAACCCTTCCCATTCTCCCCTGAAATTTACTTTTTGACCTGCAAACAAACTTTTTGACCAACCCAATAGTTCCAGCAATTCCATCATACTCCTATAAGGTCATCATAGTTTATATACCTTAATAAGAAAAATACAGACAAATTATTCTAATCAGCTTCAAGTACCCTGGCTAGATTAGTGAATCTGAGGTAGAAATATTTGCCTTTATATCATTAAATTTTTCTTATATTATAACCTACAACCCACTGTCACACGTGCTTTCATGATTCCTACTTATATCTATCCAATACTGCAATTTTTTGGCACACACGATTTTCTCCTAGAAAAGGAATCTCTTCCCCTACTCATAGCATTAAATGTGGCTGCAGTAATGGACATAGAGTTGATTAGAAATGGTGGCAAAGGCAAATATTAAAGAAAACTAGCACCATTTTTGAGGTAGCTATTTTGGATGAGTTGTTTCGATGGCTCAAGCAAGTTGTAGGTGCAAGATTCTCAGGCTTATATTATTAAAATGCTGTCATCCAAAATCTCATGGACACACTTATTCCCAATTATATCCCAAATATCCAGGACTAAGAAAAGCTACATTAATACATAGGAATTATTTTTTTCAAGGTACTAGACCTTGAAAAGTTCTCAGAATATTAATCAATTTCCAAGAATATGAAGCTTATATAGGTTCATCAAAGTTTTGGCTTTCAAAACTAATTTAAAATACATATGCATTTTGTACAGTATTGAGACCAAATGATGAAGTGCGGTTTCTTCATTTTTTAAGAAATATTAATACTAATGCAAACTTCTTAATTTTACTTTTATTATATAAGTAGGATTTTTGAGGGTCCTACAAAAATGTCAGATTATTTTTTTCTTTCAAGAAGAATCTTGTTAAATTTTTGTTATAACTTCCACACACAAGAGCTCTTTGGTTTATATCATTAAGAAATACCCTATGCACTATCTGGTGTAGCTCAGTGGATTGAGCACAGGCCTACCAAGCAAAGGGTCACTGATTCAATCCTCAGTCAGGGCACATACCTGGGTTGCAGACCAGGTCCCCAGTAGGGGGCGTACAAGAGGCAACCACACATTGATGCTTCTCTTCCTCTCTTTCTCTCTCCCTTCCCCTCTCTCTAAAAATAAAATGAATACAATCTTTGTTTTGTTTTGTTTTGTTTTTAAAGGAAGAAATACTCTAAAAAGGCTTTGGTTGGTGTGGTTCAGTAGTTGAATGCCAGCCTGTGAATCAAAGGGTCGCAGGTTCAATTCCCAGTCAGGGCACATACCTGGGTTGCAGGCCAGGTTCCCAGGGGGTGCATGTGAGAGGCAACCACATATTGATGTGTCTTTCCATCTTTTTCTCCCTTCCGTTCCCTCTCTAAAAAATAAATTAATTAAATTAAAAAAAAAAGAAATACCCTAAAAAAAGATAAATGGTGACAGAAGGAAATTAGACTTTTGGTAGTAAACATACCTTACAATATACAGATGATATATTACAGAAATGTGCACTTGAAACTTAATTTTATTAATCATTGTAACCCCAATAAGTTTAATAAATAAATATCCCAAGTTGTAAATTATTATAATCCCAAGTTGTGATAAGGAGCGAACATTTGGATTAAAAACAAAAACTCTTTTCTAGGATGTTAAAGTGAGAATTTAAACTCTGTACAGTTGATACATGTTAATTGAAGCAGTGATATATGCTTTTATTTTTGATAAGAATTAGAGTCAATATATATTGGGATATTTTAACTAAACAGTCTGTCATATAAAAACCTAAGCTGGGGTTGGGGGGAGGACTGCAGGGAAGTGGGGGGTGGAGACAATTGTAATTGAACAACAATAAAAAAGGATTTTTAAAAACAAAATAATCTCAAAATTAGAACAGAAACATTATTCAATTTATTAAAGCAGTTTTGTTATATTTTTCATTGATTATTATTTGCGTTATGGTATAACAGTAAAAATGACTTTATAAGAAAAGGTAATATGCTTGTTGATAGAGGAAAATATAAAGGGAAAATAGAAAAGATAGAGTTTTCTTGAAAAAACAGTATTTTCTGTTAGAAAATAATTATGTTCTAACCCAACAGACCTCAAATTGTATGACTGAACCATGGTCCTCTGGGCTTACTCAACAAGAGGCACTATCTGTACCTCTTCCTGTCCACCTTCTTGGGGGTCACATTTACATGGAAGAAAAGAGATCAGGAAGCACTCTGGGTAACTTCCTTCACACCCCTGTCAGCCCCTCTGGCCTTGCCTTTCTCTCTTGCCACTTCTGGTGTAGTTTGCAGATTCTTCTGTAGTTTCTTGACAAGCATAAGAAATGTCTACAGGTTTCACTTACAAAGCAGAAACAAAACAAAAGTTATGCACTATCATCTACAAACAACAAAAGAAAAGACAAGATAAAGGTTTTTTTAATCTTTTTAAAAATTTTTTCCCAGTTCTTCACTGAGGTCCAGAGAAACACCTCTTGAATACAGGAGCTGCTCCATAACAATATATACTAAATGAAAACCTGGACATGCATCCCAGCATTCTAATCATGAAAAGATAGGCCACAAATAATTGTACCATAAGCCTGGTATTGTTTTAACATCAAATACCCTGATTTTTTCATAGCAAATAAAATGTTAATAATTCAATACAAAACCAAAAAAATCAATAATTTTATAAACAAAATATGTCTTCATGTGATTTGATATGCTTAATTTAAAAATCATGAAATCTCATTGACAAAAATATCTACAAAAGATTATTTCAAATCTTCTTAATCAAGACTGGTTCTCATTCTTTCAGCTCATCTCCTCTGTTCAGTAGAGACTGCATTCCTTCCATTCTTTTATCTTAGATTCTTATATCTTATGCCAGTTTATTGCCTCTATAACAATCCAATTATAGTAGCTGTCAGCGTAATCCATTTGAAGAACTCTCATTGTCAGTAAATCTGAGACCATTAGCATTGCTTACAAACCAGAAGGGCGATACTTGGATGTTGCCATTATCTCAATTTATCAGGTAGTGTAGCAGGAATATAACAATTGTGTTACCATCTTTGTAATGTTAAAACCCTCCCCTTAGCTAGCATGGTATAGAACAAATGATTTACATATAGCCAAACTGTTTTCTTAAGAGAGGAGGCGGGGTGCATGCCAGCAGGAGGGAAAACCCTCAGCATAGATTTCCCAACGTAATTCTTGTTGTAAATGTCATGTACTGTATTATATAATTGTCACCTTGAAAAGTTCTTTGATAGCTTGAACTTTATGACTTGTGAGAAGAGCTGGGCTGCCAAGTACAGTACATTTTCCAGGTTTCTGAGACAATGTTGGAGCTAAATAAAGTTTGACAAATCCCCTGAGGGCAACCCATGCTTTTTATGCCATTGGAACTTCCGACTCAATAGTCACACACTCTTAAAGTAATATAAGACTGCATGGCTAACTACAAAGGTTACCGGCACTAGGGAAGAAATCGTCCTAAAATCATGTCTGTGTGACATCTCCACAATTCTTCAGATATGACCATAAAATAAAACCCATGATTTTTTTTTACTATGGAAAATAGCAGATTTAATAAAACAAAGAATGCGATTATCTGCATTTTATTTTTTTCCCTTTGGCCAGCTGACTTGATTGACATTTGCAGAAAACCTATTTTAAATAAATTGATGACTATAAAAATAATTTTTAACCTTGCACAATAAGCACTTAACCATTGGTGAAGCTTCTCTGCATGTTTTGGGGTCCTTGAGTAGGAATCCTAGAATGTAAGCCTTTTTCAACTTCAAATAAAAATCTTGTCTTTCAAAATAATTTGTTTAGCTATCATACACTGGTACGTTTCTTAATATTGGCTGACCAGTTGTTAAATCCAGTTTTATATTTGAATTTGTTTAGTAATGGTGAAATGAGAGTGTGTCTAACTGAAAAGTGTTTTTTCCCTCACATCCTAAATATCAAAACCTAGAAAGAATTGGCTTCACATCAACTAAGTAGCCAAAAATGTTAAGGAAAATGGTCAACATAAAAATGTATATTATTTTCTTTTAATGGGAACCACAATATTTACTTATAGTCCCAGATGCTTCTGCTAAGACAATAAAATTTCTGCATGTGAGGCAGAAAACTTACTCCCTTCCAACTTTTGATGCTATATTTCCTACTTATTTTGCACACGATATGTAATAACTTAGCCATTCTCTTCAGAGTCAACTGCAAGCTCAGCCAGGGTAAATAATGATTATGTTGTCTACTACTGGGTTTCTAGGAAAGCCCACATCTTTAGCCCTATCCAAGGAAGTATTGTCAGGTGCCCCAAGTCTCTCAGGCCTGCTGGAACCTCAGGTGTCTATTGAGAAGAGGAAGACCCATTATAGCATGAGGCGATATGAAGTTTCACAATGTAGAAACATGAGAGACAAGTGTACTTTGTGCATTACTTAATTAAATTAGGTGGGCATTAGAAAATATATTCTTCCTACAAACAACTTCACACACATTTCCAGAAGACAGAAGATCATTTCTTGTTTAGTAAGTTTGAAAATAGATATTGCATCTTATTTGTGTTTTTAAAAACAATGCTTATGAGTTCCTATTGTTTCCTGTCCAATGAAGCAGAAGCTGGGGAGATGTAGAAAAGACTATTCTGACTGGAGCCTGACTTTTGGGATCACTCTGCCTCCAAGACAAGAACAAAGTGGCCACACTCTGTCAACGAACACTTGCAAACTAATGCTTTTTCAAATTTAAAAAGAGATACGCCACTTCCACATTTAGATTAGGAGTGCAAAGAACTAAAAAGAGTATCACTTTCACCTTTATGAATAAAAACATTATACAGACTTCAAATTAATAATTTGAAACTCATCAGAATACCGAGGTCATAGAACAAACTAACCAAAAATCCGGAGAGGGTGTAGAGTAGTAGAAAGATACCAAAGCAATTTTTTGAATGGGTCAGTTGCCAATAGACATCATGTAACTAGGGAGAAAGGTTCAGTGAGAAATTTTTAAGAAATTGCCAAATCCCAGGTATGAATTCTCATGAGTGTAAGGCAACTGGAGGCCACAAATTTAGGTAGGATTCCCATTCACTTTCAAGCTTCCCCACCCAGGAACTTCACCAGCAGTTCAATGGGATGATCAGAGAGAACCCTGAGAAAGTTTTCCACCTGTTGCTGCATGGGCAAGGGAAAAAGCAACCACTGCAAAAGTCTTCTCAGATCCTGTCTTTATCTTCTCCCCCCAAAAAAGAACAAAACATTAAGAAGGAAAATAACAGAATAGAGCCTGAAGGTAGCTGAAGGAGGACAGAGAAACCCTGCCAGATTCATCCATCTCCCTAATACCACCTGAGGAAAAAAGTCTGCACCTGGAGGAGGGAGGGACAAAGAAACGGAAGGCCATGTGGACTCTTAGCAGCTGAAGGAAGGGAAGGGAAACAGAAAAGCTCTATTATGGGGATGGGGGTGTTAACTGCAGCGTTAGACCATGGTTCTTGAATTCTTCAAAGAAACAATTCCAGAGCCGAGTACTCTAAGATTAGAGAAAGATTATTCAGAAAGCAAAGAGAAAGTACATTCACAAAGAAGAACCAAGTGGGTGGCTCAGAGAGCTGCTTTGGCCATTTAGCAAAAAAGACAAAGGCAGAAGCAGTGAGCCAGCTGGGCTGCAAGGACTCAGAAAGTAAGTTACAGAGTCAGGGGAAAAAGCAGATATACACACCTGAGAAAAGAAGAGGGGTGATGTGTGGGTATGCTCCTGTGAGAAAGCGGGTACTGAATCTCTTGTCTTAAAGGTTTTTTATCTGTTTCCTAAAGCAAAAGTTTTACGGAAAGCCACAGGAAAGAACCCCAATAGAATATTAATTAGCTTTCCAGTCATTCCTTTTCGGAGTCATGGTTTCTCATGGTTGGTCATCACCGTGGTTGGAGGTGGTTGATCGAAGCAGCTGGTCCTGACGTCAGCCATGGCATCACTTCATCTGGTTTTACTGCTTTTCTTGGGCCTGGAGCTGAAACACAACTGAAGCCTAGATATTATCTGTAGTTTGATCAAAACTCTGTCTCTGTGGTCAATAGACTTGAGGCTTTGTTCCTAAGATTATTTGGTGTAGGTCAGAACCTTATTTTCCTGTGGGCTTAATGCTTAAGTTTCCTGTGGGCTTAATGCTTAAGCACTAATGCTTAGTGCTTCTCCTACATGGGAGAAAAAGGCAGCTGAATCAGGGTGCTGATGAGGTCAGTTTGAATTAGCTGTCTGTCTCAATTTCCCCAATCCAGTACCAAGGACTTTTTCCAGCTTCCTGTAATCTTTCCTCAGGGACATTAAAACATGCTGGGTCCAGACCTAGAGTGGAAAAGAAGCTTCTAATTGTGTAGACTATGCCTTGAGATCCAAATTCAAGATCAAGGCTATTGGTTCAATAGATTATCTAATATTGAGTCCTAACTCAAACAAGAGAATAAATTTCTCCCCTCGACCAACCCCCACTCCCATAATACTAAAAATTATAAGCTAATATGATGATAGAATACAGCAAAAAGGGATGCAAAGTATAGAATCTTTCAGTGGAGCAAAAGTAGACTTAAAATCAAGTGGAGAACAAACAACAACAACAAAACTTCTGGCAAATAAGTCAGTATCACAAATATTGTACAAAGATTTCTAGAAGAATTTGAAGCTTCTGGTGCATTGAGCTTGGGCATATCAACAATACACTTCAAACCTGAACCAATTCCTGATTAGATTACCACAGTCCTCTCTCCCTCACAAGTTAATGTCCTACCAGAAAGAAAGGTCTGCTCACCCCAAACATAAAAATGTTATACATTAGTATTTATGTAACAGAGTTACTCTATCTTAATTTTAGCCAGCATTTCTTTGATGGCCTTAGAAGGGCAAATATTTCCTGCTATAGATATGCTAATTATGCTAATTATTAGAGGAATTCTTCTGGAATCTTGAACTTTTGGCAAAGATTTGCTGGAGCCTCAAGACAGGACTTACATGGGCAGGGTTCCAGGGCCAGGACAAAAGAGATGTAGAGGCTTCATGATGGTCTTCCTTGGATCCCCATCGGAGCCTAGATGGTTTCAGTCATTACACATCTCTGGCCCCACCCAGACTCTCTTCCCTTAACATAAAAAAAAAACCTGAATTCTGGGTCCTCTTAAGATGGATTTGTTGAAGTTCTAAGGCCTCCCCCTCCTCATCTTCCAGAGTTGGCCCCTCCTTAATTAATAAACTGTTCTTTACTCCAAACTCTGACTTTTTGAGTACTGAGCTTTTGAAACATCAGGCACAAGCACCTTGAGCCTGTAACATGTATAGTCTATATAGGACCAACATCCAAAAAATAATCATAGTGAATACAAAAAGGTAAGAAAAAGCACATTTTGAAGACACAAATTAAGCATCAGGTCAAGAATTGTATAGGATAGAAAACTTGGAACTGTCAGATAGGAAAGTTAAAAAGCCACACTCAGTTAAAAGTTAAAGGTTTTAATGAAAAATAAAAACACATGCAAGATCAGGTAGATAACTAGCAAACATGGAAACTATAAGAAAAATTGTTGAAAATACTAAAGATTAAAAGCATAGTGATAGAGGTAAAAAATAACTTTAAAAGGCTTATTTTCAGATAAAAAACTACCAAGGAAAGATTCAATGAAAATAAAGATAGTTCACTAGGTATTACCCAAATTAAAAAACAAAGAGAAAAATTGGTAGACAAAAAAAGAAAACATAACACAAGATTTATAAACTGTGGAACAATATCAAATGATCTAATATATACATAATTGGAATCCCAGAAGGAGAAAAAAGGAAGAACAAAATAGAAGGATTATTTGAAGAAATAATGGCTGATAATTTCTAAAATTAGTAATAGCTTCTAACCATAGAATGAAGCTCAAATAAAACCAAGCAGGATATATACAAAATGCATATCTATGTACCTCATCTTGAAACTGCTGAAAACAAAGACAAAGAGACAAATTCTGAAACAGCCAGAGAAAAAACATATTCATAGGTTCTGTGTATTAGGAAAAAGACATCTTTGAGTGGTTACAATCCTTCTTATCACAATACCCCTGGCTCCAGGAGGTGAAACTTAATTTTCTTCTTTAAAAAAAAAAATATTTATTTATTTTTAGAGAGAGGGGAAGGGAAGGAGAAAGAGAGAGAGAGAAACATCTTGTGTGGTTGCTTCTCACGCATCCCCTACTGGGGGCCTGGCCTGCAACCCAGGCATATGTCCTGAGTGGGATTCCAACCAGTGACCCTTTGGTTCACAGGCTGGTGCTCAGTCCCCTGAGCCACACCAGCCAGGGCCATAATTTCCCCTTAAAAGGCTGGGCTAGATTCAGTGACTCATTTGTCTTTATAGTGTGGAAATGATAATAGAATATCTTCACCATGGAGAAATCATGCAGAAACCATCTTAACCAAGTGATCAAATTTAATATCACAGTAATAAGTCATATTGATATCATGTACCCTCAGAAGTGATGGGACAAGAAGGCAATATCACTTCTGTGGTATTCTTTAAAAAATTTTATAACCCCAATCTAATAAGAAGAAAACCCAAATTGAGTGTCAATCTATAAAACACCATGGAAGTACTTTTTAAAACCATCGATGACATTAAAAACAGGGAGAGACTGTCACAGAGTGAAGGTGACTAAGCAAACAATGCAAGGTGACTAAGTAGACCACATTCCAGCCCACAGAAATGAGATTACTGGGAAAGCTGGCAACAATAAGTAAAATCTCTGATTTATGGTAACAGTATTGTATCAATTTTAATTTCTTACTTTGATAAGTAGACCAAAGTTTTGTAAGGTGTTCACTTTAAGGAATGCTGAATAAATGTATAAAAATTCTGTACTATCCTTGCTAGTCTTCTAGAAATCTAAAATTATTTCAAAATGAAAAATTTAAAAGAATAGAGATAATAATTTAATCCCCTTAAGTCATATCTAATGGAATCATAAAAATTCACTTGAATTTCTATTTCTCTCATATCATGTTTAGGATTACAGATACAAGGAATAGGATAGTTATGGACGTCATTTTTTTTTTTCTTTTAAAACACGGTATTTTAAAAATGTATCAATGTACTAAATCAGAAAAAAAACAGTTCATAAGCTCAATTATTATCAGTAAGATCTTACTTTATCATATTTTATTCATCTGCATTGCGATATGTAAGTCCAACATGGTATTTTCTTGCCAAGAACATGTTTCTTTTCCCCTCAAATGTATTTTTACAATTTGACATTTCTGTTTCCTCTCTACTCTTCTTGCCATATTTTTAATATTGCATGCTTTTTTGGAGCCTCTGTACCAGCGCTATTTAAAGGAGAAGATTTGCAATGAAGTATGGGTTTGACTCCTTCTGAACTGTAGTATACACCTATGAGAAGAACCAAAGGCATTTTTAAGCCATGCTGCATTTTAAACCTTATGGCTTCTCATAGAAAAACAAGACTTGGTGACATTGGCTTAAAATCCACGTTTGGATTTTTATTTTCACATCATTTTTATATTTCTTGGGAAATACCTTTAGATTAATGAATTCAAGCAAAGCATTAGAGTAATTGTACTAAAATTACTTGAAAATGGCAATCTATATTCAGAAAGTGCAATATCAGATCAAACTCCTGTGGTGTCAAACAACTGTAAACTAGAATTTAAGTAATATTGAATGCCAAACCTAAACATTAGATTCTAAAAATTAAAATTAGATATTACTTTAATTTGTTTATACATTCAGTATTAGAATTATATCCTGTAGATCCTTGTGTGAATCAAAGTGTGGTGACATTTACCAGTAGAATTAGCATCATCTGAGAACTATTAGATATAGAGAATCGTGGGCATCTTCCAATTTACACTGACCTAGAATCTATGTATCAATAAAATAGCCAGATTATTCATAGGCATGTCAAAGTTTGAAATCCACTGCTATAGACTAAGTTCAGTGTGCTTATATATAAGATTAAGTACATTTGTTGAAAAGTACTGTTTTCCTGTGGCCATTAAGCATTGCATGATTTTGAAACATGGGTATCATATAACTTTAATGAATGGATGAGTTAAGAGTATTAACTGGTGAGAGATAAGCAGAACTGACAAAACTGAAGCATGGAAGATTTAAATTATTAATGAAATCTTAATAGAAATCACTTATTACATGCCTTATGGTAAATATATTCTTATTGATTGAATAAATAATGAATATAAAAGACTATTAAATTTTTTAATGTGTTCATTGATTTTAGAGAGAGAGACAGATGTGAGAGAGAAACATCGACTGGTTGCCTCCCACTCACATCCCAACTAGGTATCAAACCTGCTAGGTAGGCATGTACCCCGCTGCAAATTTAACTCCAGCCTTTTGGTATACAGCGTGATGCTCCAGCCGACCAAGCCACACTGGCCAGGGTAAAAGACTATAACTTGTTTGGTGTGTGAGAGTTGGAAATATTGTTTTCTTAGCCAGTAACGGATCGGGTAACAAATAAATGTCTTTTTATGTATCAGGGATTAACTGACTACCTCCATTCCCTTGTGTAGAATAGAACAAGGAGGGTAGAAGAAAGGAGATATCTGAAGACAGAGCAGTCCTACAGAGGCTAGAGAGTATTACTATATATTATTATAATTATAATTATTATTATAATAAGTATTATTATACTTATAATTATAATTGCTAACCTTGAGTGGGTGTCAGGATAGTTCCAAATGCTTAATGTGTATTATCTCATTTACCCTTTCTAACAACCCTAGGAGGAGGTATTACTATTATTTTCATTATATAGGTTAACAGAGAGAGGAAGAGAACAAGTAAACAATTTATTCATGGTGGTTAATAGGAGAATCAGGTTCTGAACTCAGTCTATTTGGCTTCAGACTCTATACTTTTAAACTCCATTCCATTCTACTACATAATACAAAAGTCATTATTTTACAGTTTATTTACTGATGAAATTTTTACTCATTGTGACTCCATAGCCTTACTCTTTCATAGAGTATACTTTATCAGCTTCATTAATGGGTAATTCATACACAAATAACTGCATATATTTAATGTACACCATTTGATAAGTTTGTACGTGTCATTCACCTGTGATACCATCACCACAATCAGGGTAACAAACATATTTGTCACCTCCTAAAGTTTACTGGTATTGTTTTGATTTCTTTTGGTGGTGGTAAGTATACTTCACATGAGTAAGTATACTTAACTTATTAATTTTTAATTGCAAAATACCATATTGTTAGCTATGGGCACTATGTTGTACAGCAGGCAGATCTCTAGAACTTACTCTCCTGGCATAACTGTTCATTCATACCCACTGAACAACGGCCCACTTCTTCTCCTTACTCCTGGGCAACCATCATTCGATCTCTGCTTCCCTAGGTGTGACTATTCTAAATAACTCATATAAGTGGGTTAATACAATATTCACCCTTCTGTAATTGGCTCATCACAGCAACATAGAGTCTTGCAGATAACCTTGCGAATGGTAGCATTTCCTTCTTGATTAAGACTAAATATTATTATTTTTTTAAGATTTTATTTATTTATTGTTAGAGAGGGAAGGGAGGGAGAAAGAGAGAGAGAGAGAGAGACATCAATGTGTGGTTGCTGGGGGACATGGCCTGCAACCTAGGCATGTACCCTGACTGGGAATCGAACCTGCAATGCTTGGTTTGCGGACTGCACTCAATCCACTGAGCTATACCAGCCAGGGCAAGACTAAATATTATTCATATAGATGTATATAATTTTATTTATATATTTGTTTCTCAATAGATATTTTTGTGTTCCATGCACTTTTATAAAAAAATATTGTCTAGGCTATTTTAGTTGTTCTGCTTTTTGCCCCTTCTCACCTAGCCTGCCCTCCACTTCCATAACCAGTCATTCACCGTTGTACATGTCCATGGGTCCTTCAGAGACTTTCTTGGACTAACCCTTCAGCTTCTTTCAGTCAGTCCCCACCGCCCTCCTCCCCTCTGGTGGCTGTCAGTCTGTTCCGTGATTTTAATCCTCTAGTTCTATTTTGCTCATTAGTTTATTTTGTTCATTAGATCCCTCTTTATAAATGAGGTCATATGGTATAGAATTTCCTCAAAAAACTAAAACTGGAACTGCCTCTTGACCCAGTGACTCCACTGCTGGGAACACACCTAAAGAATCCTGAACAGCAATTCAAAAAATTTTATGTGCCCACATAGTCATAGCAGCACTATTTACAATAGCCAAGATTTTGAAACAGCCTAAGTGTCCATCAGTACATGAGTAGAAAAACAAAACAAAACAAAACAAACAAAACAAAACCCTGTGGTATATTTACACAGTAGAATACTACACAACACAAAGAAAGGGAGAATTCCTACCTTTGGGGACAGCATGGATGGAACTGGAGACTATTATGCTAAGTGAAATAAGCCAGTTGGTGAAAGAAAAGTATCACTAGACATTTAATTTGTTTTCATAGCCAGTATCTTGAAATGCCATTTTCCACATTGCATTTGAAATTTTGAAAATTGCCCTTTGCAGAGCATTTTCAATTTACAAAATGGTGGGTTCCAGAGACTAAGCTGATTATTTAGAATTTAGGAAGCATTTACTTTACATGCGAAGTTTATGTTTAACCCCAAATGCATAGTAGTATGCTAAACAAAGCAGTATGACAATTTATCTGGGTAATAAGTTATGAAAATCAAGATGATTATAGAATCAGTTCAGAGACAGGGAAGGATTCTGCTACAATTTCTTGAAATGTGAAAGAAGTGAGTCCAGAAATTGATACCACTCAGTAATTATTCTTCCTGATATGAAGGAAAGGGCTCTACCTTTTTTTTTTTTTTTCTGGAACTACCCTTACATTCATTAACCATATGATAATAATTCTCTATCTTTTCTCTCTGTGTGTATGTTTAATCATGAAAATAAACTGATAAATAAAGGGCAGACTTTCCTGAACTAATGGTGAAAAGTGTGGGTGTTGCCAGAGGAAGTTAATTGGGAAGAGGATTATAGGAGAATATGTGAAGAAGAACTTGCTCTGGGGTGAAATTACCTGACCTAGGAGGTGTGAAATGCAGAGAGGTAAGGAAAAGGACTAAGACTTACAGTACTGTGTGTACGTCTCCCTTGTAAACCAGTGAGGCTCATACTGATGCATGGAGAGAAAGACATGGGGGCAGCCCATATTAGAATTTAGGAAGAGGTAAGTAAAGCTTGAATAAACATGTTAAATATGTATAACTTTAGCTTTTGAAAATATAAAAAGAAAAGAGTTTTCTGTAGCAAAACTCCAGATTCCAGTGCCCATAACAGTGTCCATGGGCAGTGGTCATACTAATTCTTCATGCCACAAAGAGGCAGGAGGCAGATGGTCCTTCAGATATTTCGTATTTATTAAAAAAAAAAAAACATGGGTTTTTAAAAGATTGAGATAGACCTTTTAGATAACAAAGGGAGAATTTTGAAACCAAATTTTAATTTGAGCTACCAGGAAAAGTTGTCAGCCCAAGGCAGGGAGCTGTCTGGAATGTGTCCGGGGGACAAAGGCTGTCCACCTGGCTCTCCGTATGGGTAACCTATCCCAGAGCTACGGGACTTAGCAGAGTTTGAACTGGGGGAAATTGGGTTGGAGGAAAGGATGAGCCTGTGTTGGCTGAAAGTGGTGTCTCAAGTGGGCAGCACAGCCAGCCCTGGACTTCAACGCAAAGAGGCACTGAGAACAATGTGAGAGATGAATTCAAAATATTGTAAGCTGTGAAAACTGGGTGATGAGCCAGGCAGATAACTCAGATTAGTGCAGTGGGGGATCAGGATATGGCGTCTCTGACATTGTGCCAAAGAATTTAATGCTCTCAGCCAGCTCTCACTGGCCCAGGTTTGGTGCTTTTCTCTAGTGTTTTATAAAGGCAGTGCACATCCAGCATTTTGAGGAGGGTGGAAAAGGAAACTGACAAGGTTACAAGGGTCAGTAAAAGGATACTCCATTGTTCATGAACGCCCTGTTTCCATTACAATGAATAACTCCTTATTTTCTGCTTCACTATAGTATGCATTATGTGTATAGAGATTAACAAAATGCTACCTTTTTCTAGATAAAAATTGCACTGTTATTGTAAAACATGATCCTTAAACAGTGTTATGAAAAGAGAGCTGGACTGGGAGCCAGGAACCCTGGCTTTGCCACTGTGCTCCTGGGCTTTCCTCTCATTCTGTCTGAGTTTCAGCTCTCTCATCTGTAAAATGAGCAGGTTGGGCCAGATAATCTCCGAGGCCTATTCCACATGCATAATTGTACAAATCCATCATTATTATCACTACTTAATGTGAACAGCTATCTTGTCAGGGTACACATATACCAATTCAAAGCCGTTGGCTTAATATAATAAGACTTTTAAAAATGTCTATTTAATTTTCCATGGAATGAAAACTGAAGTAATTGATTAAACAAATTTTAAAATAATATAATTTGGGTTGATGGGGTTTTCTTTAGAATGCAAACACAGTTTGAATTTTTAATAAAATCTATTCAAATTGCACTTTTTTCCAACATTTTTTTACAGACTTTCCTTCTATCAACAGCAGCCACCAATTTTAATTGAATGGGGGGAAAACAGGTCTGATTGTTCGCCATTCTATTGAATTCTATATCGTCAAATTTCAAGCTGGTTTCCTTGGGACCTGCCAAGAGTGGCTTATGCCAACCTCTGAGTCTCCTTGTTACACTTCTATCCTGAGTAGCATTGTTTGTGTCTTTTTCTGCTTTCTGATTGAACTGACATCACTTTGCCTTTTGTGACTCCGGTGTCATTTTCTGTTGACAGTGTCTAGTAATGGTAACAGACTGGTGTCCTTGTGGAATGGGTAGAAGCCATTGATTGGCTAGGTGTATTAATGCAGACCTGTTAAATGACATGCAGACTTGTCTTTGTGCTAAGTGGCAGCTGAACGGGTGCCCGTGAGAGAGGTTATTAAGCACGGATAAAAGGCAGCACCTCTATTCACTGGCAATGTCACTTTCTCCCATTTGAGGAGAGACATTTGTTCAAGACATTTTTTTCTCCTCTCACTGACGATATTTAAGGAGAAAAGTTGCTGTCTCTGGTGCTGCATGACTGCAGAATAGATTGTTTCAAGAAGGTGAACTCTAGAGAGTTTCATTTAGAACAGTTTTCCCTTCAAACTCTATTGCATTCAATACAACTGTTTAAATAAGAACAATTAAATTGGTGATACTATCAGAAAAACCAGAGGCCCACTGATAACAGGTGCCATTTGTCATTGCTCCATATCATTTGGAAATTAAAATAATTTAAAAAGCATTTCACCTTCCGGGGTCTTCAAAGAAATAAGAAAATAGTAATGCTGGTCAGAGGTAAGATAGTAAAATAACAGAATTGTGAAACATTCCCAAAGAATTAAATTAGAGATACGGTGGTGAAAACTATTCTTTCTTTTTATTTTATTGTGTAAATTTCCAGGTATACATTGTATATTACCTAAGTTATCTAAATAGCAATGCACACAACATTAGGCTTTTTATTACTAACTGTGAATGTCTCTCTATTCACAGAAATACATCCTAACTGGTCTTCTTACCTTTGCAAATTGAGAAATGATGACATTTTTGTGCAAGTTTAACTGATATTTGGTAGGCTTGGTATTTATGGGTTTTGCTTTAATTTAAAATACCCTGCAGACTAACAGAATCCATCACACACTTTAGGAGTATAGCTGCTTGCAGCCATTTACCACTTTCACTCTCTCCCTTCAGTCTCCAGCTTCATATATGAGGTCTGTCCAGAAAACATTTAACCACTATCAATATAACTAGTACAGTTTGTGTGACATTGATGTTATCTGGCAGCCGAGGAGAGTGGACTGAAATGTGCATGACTGAACAATAATCACTTCAATGCACTAATCAGTGTGGGCAGTAGGTGCCATTGAGTGAGCATGTATACTGTGTGGCTGTTGCATTCAAAATGACTGAGTGAGTACAGCAATGAATCTGCATCAAATTTTGTGTTAAGCTTGAACATTCCTCCACTGAAACTATTCAGATGATTCAGAAGGCCTCAGCTATGGGCAACGGGTGATTGGCAGCTTCATCATGTTACAGAATGGACCTGTGGTGGGGGACGATACACTATTACTGAATGTACCCCACTTCTCCCAGGGTCCCCCTGTACTAGGTTTGCCTTGCCTGCCACCAGGGAATTACAGCTCTCAATGTCAGAGATTGATGAAAAGAAAAGTAATTATTTATTCAAAAGTTATACGACTTAAGAGTAATGACTTAATGTCTTCATTAAAATCCCAAAGTCCCTTAAAACACCCACAGACACACACAGTCCTTCCTTTCCCCCTTTGCTGGCCAGGGGTACCATATCTCAGGACAAGAAATACAAATCTGTAGCTCGGGTAGCCGTCAGTTCTTCATAGCTCCACTGGCAGGCTTCCCGTAGTTCCCAGAACCATCAGCTGTGTTGCTGTGATCTCTAGTTCTTAATCCATACCCAGGTGACACATTCTCCTGGCCCAAAAGTCCTCTCACCCCTTTCCTTCCTACAACGTCTCTGCTGCATTCTTGCAAACTGCTAAGAGAGAGCTATGCATCTTTCTTTCTGGCTTCCTAAACTGCGTGGCAAGGGGAGCCCCAAAGCCATGTGGTTCCAAATTTCACCAAAGCTGTGTGGTTCTCCCTTGAATGGCTGTTTTGCCTGGGTTTAAATCCCAGTGCCAATCTTCCTCTGCATCCCTATATTTGACCCCTCCCACAATAGGCTACACCTGCCAGCATTCCTGTATTTTTTTTTTCCAGCTTTTGTGGGTTGCTATAGTGAGTCCCGGCAGGCATATTACCATGACGTGGAACAAGTCATCTACAAGCTCTCACACAGACTCTGTAACTGTAACCAAAAAAGACACCAGCATTCAGGCTGCCTGTCACTACTAAATTCAATGAGCAATGACAGCGATTGAATCTTTTATGGGTGCTTTATTCAGATGGCTGGCGGTCTGAGAAGATGTTGGGTCCATACCCTAACAAACCATCTTCCCTTCTCTTTCCTGGGCAGATCTATTATAAAGGGGTGGGGGAGGATAAACAAGTTGTGGTGAAGGCTTTGAGATTCAGAAGCTGCAACATTCCTGTCCTAGGCAGTCAGTTGTTCCTAAGGCAGAGGGGTGGTTGTTTGCTCTCCCTGGAACAAAGGTTCGGATGTCCCCAGGCGGTAATCTTCTATCAATGCCCCAGGAGGTCAGCTAATTTTCCCAGGAGCCAGGATGGGCCTCATCTGCAGTTTCTGAAACAAAAGCTTTAACATACACATCACTTTTTACCTTAAGCTAAAATTTTCCAAGTCTTGAGTCCCCTATCATAACCAAGGGGAGTTATCTCCCAGTGACATCCTGGGTGAAAGTCACTCCCATTTCCCTGGGACAAAAGCACAGCCACACCTATTTAACATATCATGAAACCAGTCAAAAGTTATAGATATATTAAATGACTGTTCCAGAGGCTATTTGCAAACTGTTGGTATGCAAAATAACTCAACAGCTCTGCTCCCTGCCTCCAGTTCAGACTTGTGAGGGTGAGGGCATCTACATTTTTCATATTTCCTTGACATCTTGAGTTCTGGATCTCATTACAAATCCCTCTTTGGGGGGACCCTGGCTGCACCCTGTTACAACCACACAATTACCCACCCGTGCATCATGTCTCATGCAGAGTTTTCTGATCAAACATCATATCACTCAGGTGACTCAGCCCCCTACAGCCCAGATTTGGCACCCTGTGACTTCTGGTTTTTCCCAAAACTGAAATCACCTTTGAAAGGGAAGAGATTTCAGATAGTTGAAAAGAATCAGGAAAATAGGACAGGACAGCCAATGGCTATTGAGGTCCCAAGGTGCCTACTTTGAAGGGGACTGAAGCATCATTGTCCTATGTATAATGGTTCTTGTATTTTGTAACTTTTTCAATAAATGTTTATACTTTTCATATTACAAGGCTCAGTATCTTCTGGATAGAACTGATATATTCCATTCCTTTCTGTCTTATCACAAAGTAGTTAGGATCTGCTTATATAATGCATTAAATCTGATTAGTCAGTTCGAGTCACTGTCTTAGGCACTGAGGGCAGAAACAAATGCACGATATAAACCAATCCTCTACTTGAAATGAAGGTTATGGTACATTAGAAAGTTGCTCTGGGAATTAGATGAGATAGTGTATAGAAAGCACCTACTTCATTGCCAGCCACAGAGTTGATAATAAATAAATATCTCTATCACCAAACCATCATGAAGGAATGAAATCATCCTTAGCCTCCACCATATTTCACTAATAAATTAGATTTGTCCAATACCTACCCTGTACTGATGATAAATAAAAAGTTGAAGATATAAGATTGGCTCTTTGATAGTTAGTCTATCTTTTAGTTCCATAAAACAGGTGTCCACAACCCCCGAGGCATGGGCTGATATTGATCCTTGGCCTGTTAGGAACCAGGCTGCACAGCAGGAGGTGAGTGGACGGTGAGTGAGGGAAGCTTCACTGGCATTACTACTGGATCTCCACGCTGCTGTCTCTCCACCCCCACCTGTGCAAAAACTCTCTGCCGTTGAACTGGTGCCTGGTACCCAAAAGGTTAGGAGTCACTGCTATAAAAGGTAGGAGTCTGATATGCATGCATAAAAAAATATGACTATTTTTTACATGGCAACTAATATTTCAAATGCATTGTATTTTTGTGTCTTACCTCAAACCTTTGAAATATTATCTTTACTTTACAAATAAATAACCCTAGGCTGATGAATATAAAATCAATTCCTCAAAATATTCTGGCTAGGAACAAACTTGAACCCCAGGTCTTTTGATTTTGATCTTTTTGTACTTAACTCATTTTGAATGGTGCTCCATCATCAGCTCTGGATGACATTCAAGTTGCTTAGCTAACAGGCATTATTAATAATTTTAAGGGGACTAGCAGATAAGTGGCCCAAATGAAACAGTGAGAAACAGGGAAATTCCTCATGGCACCTCAGGTTCTTCCTTTCCATACCTGACATTCTTTTTCTGGTCCAAGTGATAGGTGTTATCTCTAAGTGAGGCTTGAGGTCACTTCACACAGCAAGTGTTTACATTACTGATATGTCCATTTTGCGATCCAGAGTTGAATAGCCTATGAGACATGTTCTGAGGAGCTATAGCTCAAGTATCTATAAATTCTATATTAGATTGCCATAAATAATTCTTATATATCATACTAAGAATATTTCATATGTAAGGACTCTCTTCTACAAAGAGTTCCAACTACAACGTGCTCACATAATTATTAGACAAGATGGCTTTTTTTTCTTTTCCAGGAGTATGTCACCAGTAATTGGGAGAGAAATACATCAAATGCCAACCTCTTTAATCCTTTCCTTCCCAGGTGTATATGTTTGCTTTCTCCCCATGCACACATTGTATTATTGAGAATGTTAATCACTTTATAGTGTAATGATACAAAATTAGTGTGTGTGTGTGGATACAATAGTTTTATTAAATCCACACCTTATAGGATCATAGAAGTCTAAGTCTGCAAAAGTAACATAAGATGATCTCTTTTTATTGTTTTGGAAAAATTAGAATATTTATTCTTTGGATAAAATTTTTAATTACTTTATTCACTTTGTATTAATAATGCAGTCAGTTCATTCATATATTCATGCAACAAATATCATCACAGGCTTGAAATATAGAAAAGACAGACCAAATCACTCTTGTTTATAATCCAGTGAGGAAAACACAAAAACTCAAGTAAGGTACCATCTATCCATACTTTAGTAGTTTAGATACAAGTATTAATAAGAACACAAAGTAAAGCAAGAAAAGTAAATAGTAACTTTGAAGGGGTCATGATGGGGAAGTGAACGTTTAGATGCATTGGCCAAGGAAAGCCTGTTTCAAAAGACAATCTGCAGCCAACGACGGAGGAAATGAGGAAATGAAGTGTGTCTCTAACTGGATAAGAGGGTTCCAGGCAGAGGTCAACATGTACAAAGGTTGTGAAGTCTGAGTACCTCTGGGGTGGTGGAGGAAGATCAGTCCAGTGCACCTGGAGCTGAGCTGCAGTTGATCATGAGGTCAGAAAAGTGATGGAGTGCCCTGTATGCAAGGTGCCCATTGGTTACATACTTGTATTCTGCATCCGATTGAGGTTGGTAAAAGTTTGTGCCATTTCAGCATTCCAAAGCTATTTACTTCTTATCCTTAGATCCACATGTCTATCATGATAGCCTCCCTATAAATCTGTGATCCAACTTACTTGGCTGAAAGAATGACTTTCTAAAATTTGAGGGTGATGACCATTGAGATGAGATTCTATTAACTTTACTATTATTTTAAGAAGTAATAATTATTTCAGGAAATTTACAACACCTTCAAGATCTTTAATTGCCTTGAAAAGTAGTATAAAATTTTCTGCACATTCATGAGTACAAAGTTTCAAAAACATCTTGGTCATAGGGCTCACATACATGCTTAAATTACAGAAGATAATCATCATTTATTAGCTACTGCTCTGTGTGAACTATGTTCTCAATTGTGGTTTTATTTCTCAAGGCCTCAATTGAAACTTGGCTTATATTAAATGCATGTTTGGCACATAAAAATGAGTTATTGATGATTCAGTTGGGATTCAGTATATTTGGGTTTGAGTAACCACAATGGTAATGCTTCTCATAAATTGATATTATTAATGATAAACATTTTTATTTTTTTAAATATTTTATTTATTTATTTTTAGAGAAAGGAGAAGGGAGGGAGAAAGAAAGGGAGAGAAACATCAATGTGTGATTGTGTCTTATATGCCCCCACTGGAGACCTGGCCCACAGCCCAGGCATGTGACCCTGACTGGGCATCAAACTGGCGACCATTTGTTTTACAGGCCAGTCCTCAATCCACTGAGTCACACCAGCCAGAGTGATATACATGTTTTTATAATATCATAGGCTTCTTAACTTTTTCTAAAATATGTAGTATTATTTCTTCTACTTTTAAAACTTGTTCTGCCAAATATAAATGAAAGCATAATACTTTCATAACTTTAGACTATATTGTGCTTCTTTAAGAACATAGTTTACCTGGTGTTGAGCCATATGAGTTCTTTACAGATTTTGGAGATCAGACCCTTATTCGTGTTATCATTGGCAAATATGTTTTCCCATATGGTTGGTTTCCTTTACATTTTAATGTTTTATTTAGCCATGAAGAAGCTTTTTTAACTTTGTAGAGTCCTGTTTGTTTATTCTTTCTTTTATTTCCCTTTCCCTACCTAGAGTACTGAGTGGATCAAAAAACTGTGGTATATACACACAATGGAATACTATGCAGCAGAAAGAAAGAAGGAGCTCCTATGTTTCACAAGAGTATGGATGGAACTGGAGGGTAATATGCTAAGTGAAATAAGCCAGACAGTGATAAACAAATACCACATGATCTCACCTATAAGAAGAACCTAATGAACAAAACAAACAAGCGAGTAAAATAGGACCAGAGGCATGGAAACAAGAGACAGACTGAAAGTGACCAGAGGGGCGGGGGGAGGGGGAAAGGGGGGTCGAGAAGGGGAAGGGACTAGTCAAGGAATGGTATAAATACTCATGAACATGGACAACAGTGTGGGATTGGCTGTGGGAGTGGAGGGTAGGTGGGTGGAGCAGGGGAGAACAAAGGGAGAAATTGGGACAACTGTAATAGAACAATGATTTTAAAAATTAATTTAAAAAAGAACATAGTTTACCATTATTGGTAATAAGTCAAGCTCAAAGCAGTCCAGCTAAACCTTGCCAGAGACAGAGAAAGCAGAGAATGGCAAGACCTCAGTCAAACATATGACCTATTGTGTATTATTTTAAGAGCAGTTTTTAAATGTTATTATTATTTCCTTATGCACTTACTCTTCTTTGATGCAAAGGAATGAATATTTACCCTGAAAAAATACCTTTGCTGAATAGTGTTCTCACAGTTCCTGACATCTTGCCATATAGCTATGATGTTAAAATAGAATTTGATATCACCATTTAAATGATGATATATTAGAGTACACATTATTACAGATTATTTATAACAACTTGAATAGCATACATTTTCAGTGAAAGAGATCTTAGTAACTCTATGTAAATATTGGTTGTCCTAACTCTGTAATAAAAATGTGCCAAACATAATACTCCATACCCTGTAATAGAACTATAGACTTTTCACAAAAATGCATACCCAAAAATACATGAAATTGAATTCATGTTATTTTACTTGGTGCATGTTACTCAATTTTATACATTTCCCCAGTCTGGCACATTTGAAAAATGCCTAGAAAATGTCAAATGAAGAAAAAAGCCAGTGTGATATCTTCATGTTATTCCAGGCCCTGCAGTTCTCATGTATGGGTGACGTAAATGGAAGTGCAGCTGTTTCTTCAGTGCATTTGATATATGTACTCTTGGCATAGTTTTCTGATGGATATTTTGGCTGCTAAATCTCCAGTTGTGGCAGGAGCAATGATAACTCTGACTCTCTTCATTGGAGGTAATTAAACTTTCAGCCCATCTGTGCAGTAACTTTCATAATATTTTCAAAGGGCACAGAATGCTTTTAATATTTGTACCACTTCATTTTTACTTGCTAAGGGACCCATTATCTCCTGAATATTGTTGAAACAAGCTTTTCAAAAACTGGCTAGTGAACGGGAACATTAAAATGTCACATGAACAAGAAAGTAATGTTACCAATGCTGAATTTTAAAATAACCTGAAGGATATCTTGTTTACCAAAACTGCATTTCACACCCTTGTACTAGGCATTTTGTCTTTGACTCTCAATAATGTTCAATACTGAAGTGAAATGACAAGTACAGAAAGGATATTTCTTGTTCTGGAGATATCAGCCCATTTGCTTTAATAAGTTTCTAAAAGTTTTTATGTATTTCATTAGCAGACTATATCAAAATAGTGAAAATGATTAGTTACTTAGACACATGGATATTTTTATCAGAGGGTTTCAATAGTTTAAATAGGATACAAAAAATAATGATTATTGTCAGAAAGGAAACTTTAGGGCATCAACCAAGTATTTAATGACATTTAAGTTAAACCAAGGTTTTATAGATAACAGTAACTTTTATAGTTTAAAATCTGTTCTTAATTTTCTATCTTATTATAGTGCTTATTGAAATTTGAAAATTAAAAGCATCTCTAACTTTACCATCTACATTAAGTACTATTTTATTATGCAAATGCCTAGATACACACAGGCACAAATGAGAATCATTCTATGTATTCTGTTTTACTGTCTGATCTTTCACACTACATTTTAAAAGATAAGTAACATGTCTTTCCATGTTTGCATAGACTTTCATCAACTGATACAACATGATTAGGCCATTCCTTTTTTTTCCCTTAAATATATCTATTTTTAGTGACCTGTCCTTTTATATGTTCTTTCTCTTTATAATATATTTATATATTTTTTAGTTTGTTTGTAAAAAGTAAAATAAAATAGGACAACATTCTCAGTTATGTGTGATGCAAATATTTTATTCCAGATCATTTGATTTTTAATATTATCTGTGGTGATTTGGGACATACAACTCTTTATATTAACAAATTTTATCTTATTTTTCCATATAATTTTATAATCACTTTATATCTGGAAATCTTCCTGTGTAGAAAATAAATACCCACATATTCTTCTGTTTTTAATACATTTTTTTAATTTAACTAAAAGGCACTTAGTTTATTTTTAATTATTTGTATGCAGAAAATGAATTAGTGTTTGATTTATTTTTTTGAAAGGAGTCATAATCATCTAAGTGCCATTTATGTTATTCTTTCTTTTTGCCTCTAATTCTCCACTCTTGTTTATTGGTACTTTCACAATTTATTTTTCTTTTTGAATCACTTTTAATGACACAATACATTTTCAGCATCTAAAAGAGAGCATCAAAACTTTTACCTATGCATCACTGGAATTCTGTAATTGAACACAAATTCACATTGAAGGAACACACAAGGAACTTCAAACTCTATCACTAACTTTTAAATGAACGTTTGTAAATTTCAAGAAAGTCATCAAAACAAATCAATTCACTTTATATATTAACTAACTGCAGTGTTCAAGTGCTGCCAGAGACGTGTCTCAAAGATGAAGGAGGTACAGTCCTCTTCTTTGTGATGGTTCTGAAGACAAAGCGCTGTTTGGAGAGGCTGTGATAGGGTTGGCCGGTGTGCAGTGTGACGCGCACGCAAGTCGCTCAACTCTGCTCGATTTCGTGCAAGACTTCCTGGAGGAGCCATATCTGAGCTGGCAATAAAGGACGAATAAGAATTTTACAGATACATAAAGAAATAAAAGTCTGTCTAATATCACATGAAGAAAGACATGAGCACGTGTAACAAAAAGTTTAGGGGAAATGGAAATAGCAATATTGTAAAAACCAGGTGAGTTCAGCTACTCTTCTCAGGTAATTTGGTAATCAGAAAGTAAAAAGAAAAAAAAACATAATCATGTCTCCAATGTCTGTCTGTCTGTCTGGCTATCTGTCTGCTATTAGCTATAAATCCTTTTTTTTTTTAACAAAAATGATCATTGTAGAGAGAAAAAAAGGAAAGAGAAAAAGCAGGCAAGAAAGAGAGTAGAAATTAAAATTAAAGTAATTCATTAATAGTTATTCTCCTCTTATTCTAGCCAATATTTAACTTAGCTGGAAATCATAAGTTGTAAACTCCTATGTCTTATTGATTTGTTTAAAGGGTAAGTTCAGCCCCAAACTGTGTTATTCCCATACTATTCACAAACATTGGGATTCTAAGAATTGACTCATAATAACAAGGTCAAATCTCTGAGCAATAAAATTTTAAAGACCACAATATTTGCTAACACATAGTTCAACCTAAATAAAATAAAAATTATTTTTAAGCTATCTCTCTACTTAATATGTATTAGACACATAAAGTAAAACTTACTGAACTTTGCAGAGAATTGGTAATGTAACATGGCAAACAGAGTAGGAAAGACCAAAGATACCTATCCTTAAACAGAGTGTATGTAGCAAATCGAGAGAGTAACCACTTTACTATAAAAATTAACAAAACTATTCTTAAATTGCCTGTAAATCAAAATGCACACACATAGAAATCACAAAGATTAAGCAGTTTAGGTAAGCAGTAGTCATTTCACATTTACATAAAATTATCATTAAATATTTGAATCTCTTAGTGGGGTTGGCAATCGAAACACATTTTCATCATAAGGAATTTAGAAGGCAGAACATAGTTACTTTTCTAATAATGTGTATCTATCTATTGGTGTCCTGTTAGCTGGTAAGGAAAAGGCATTTATCCTTGTTATTTCAAAAAACAGTAGCAAAAACAACATGACATTTTACCTCCTCTCTTAAAACAGGTTTTAAATAATTAGGCACAAATTTTATGATAGGTATGGTGTTATCTTTATATGTTATAGAAAATTTACATTTATCTAGTCTCCTGTTTATGGGTTTTATACTTTATTTTTTGAATCACATCAACCTTATAAGAGGTAAACTGTATTTGGGGAGAATCTCATAATTGAATGGTTACAAATATTAACAAAACTTACTTTAATTTTCAAGAATTTAATGTAATTCATAATTTGAATCCATTTTCAACCACCTGCTATTTTATTGTATCTTATTCACTAAATTTTACTTAACACATTTAGCCAAGTTGACAGAAAATAAGTTCACAGCAGTACCTTACTTCATTGAAGGAAATTCACTTTATTTCTCCCACAGAGATCTCACCGGAGGTTTAGCATTTACATTTCTCAGGAATCTTAATGTTCTCAGCAGGGTCAAAATAATTGTTTTAGGTATTTATGACTCTAATAAATCAATACTAGCCAAAAATAGCTGAATATGTAGAGTAGTTATGCCAAAACAGCATCATCCCATATATTAGAATAATTATTAATGTTCACATTTTTGTTCTCCCTCCCTCAAAACATGTAGAAAGTAGGTTCAACATGAAACTTTATAAATTGACTTGAAATCATTTGCCTTTATGCAAATATAAAATATGTACACATTTTAACTACACATATTTACCAAGTGTTTCATTGAATTATTTCAGAGGTTGTTAATTAAAAACTAAATTACATAATATAGTAGTAGTTTATTACTACAGGATATTCACAGTGTAGGGATTCTGAGAGCAAAACTTCTTTCCAGTAACAAAATTTGGCCAATAACCAAAATCTCTGATGGTCATTCAGGCATTGAGAGAAGCACATCAATTGGTAAGTAACTCTATAGTATTGTTAACAGCTTTAAATTCTTACTTACATTAATTAAAATCTACATTGTTTGTTACTATTATGCCAGCTCTGGTGTTGGTGCAATACTTATGAGTGCACAATTTGAGCCACCATCTCGTGTTGTAGAGGCAACTCTTAATGAAAAACACAGTAGTAGCCTAGTTTAATGACTCGGGGTAGATTGTACACACCTGTGCTTTCTCCCATTGAGCAGCGATTTCTAGTTATAAAAAAATATCCCATGTATGGGGTATCAACTAGTATGTCATGTTCCACAGAAAATGAAGCATCTAAACTACACAAAATACTCCAAGGATGACCTAACCCATACATAATATAGTATATTTCTTTTTATTGATACATATGTTTATTGCGTTGGCACGGATCTCTGTGCTTTCTGTCCATAGGTTAATTTTCTTCAGTTCTGCAAAAAGCCCTGAAACTGAAAGCTATTTCATGTTGGGTGGGAACTTGTTTGTTGTAAATGCTGATTCAACCCATCAAGAGGTAATAATTCACAGTTTTTATTAATCCTACCTGATGTAAATATAGGCAACTTTCACTACAAAATTGTCAAGGTGCCTCATAACCCATTGAGAATATTTCAGTTTACATATCATTTCACCTTTCTAAAACTGAAAAAAAAAATTCTGAATTCAAAAATGCCTCTGGGCCAAGGGTTTCAGGTAAATGGTTTTGGATGTAGATTCACCCACGTAACTCTCAGAACTAACACATAAAATAGGCACCATTACTCATATTTTTACCGGACATAAAACTTACAGGTTTACAGGGCTTTATTTTCATCAAAGCTTGAAAAATAAGGTTCCATACTGCTCTGTGTCCTTTTTTTTTTCTGATAAGAAGCGTGTCTATTTTTTGTTAGACTGCATGTAGCATTTATTTCCTCTGCACGGTTTTGGTGATTTTGTCTCTAGCTTCAGCCCTTCAAGTAGGACATGTTTATGTGTGAATCTCTTGGGCAAGGTGAGCCTCTTGAACATATGGATTGATATCTTCCATCAGTTTTGTAGCAAAAAAATAGCTATTGCATGTCTAATTTCTGCATGTTTTTCTTTCACATTTATTTCTGTGAAACTAATGATACATATGGTAATCTATTTCATGCTGCCCCACTGGTCTTAGACCATTAGTTTTCATTCTTTTTTTTTTTTATTTTTTATAATTTCTATCTTGGATATTTTCTTTTTTCTGCTTGTTGTTATATTTTAACAAATATTTCATTTGAGATTTTTCATTTTTCATCTATAAAATTTTCAGTTAGTTCTTCTTCAGTTTTCCTATTTTCTTACCCTAATTTTGTCCACATTTTCCCAAAAAAATCTATTTACAATAGTTATTTTAATGTTATTGTCTACTAATGTCACTACATGGATTTTCTGTGATATCTCCTTATATTGATTGTTTTTTCCTTGATTATAAGACATATTTTTAAAATATTTTGTTTTCTAAATTTCATAGACTTTTAAAAATATATATTTTAGAGGGTTGGTTTGTGTTATCTTCCTTAAAGAGTATAGATTTTTGTTCTGGCAAGGAGTTACATGCTGGGGGTTAATTTTATAATATCAATATTTGATTAAGGAATTATTGTGGTTCTGTTCTTAGTCTTAAGGCATATATAAGACCTTTCTGGATTTCATTAAAGTTCTTTAACAAACAACAATGAAATTAAATACTGAGTGGGTGAAACAGATGTGAGTATTTGAGGTAAATATAGAAATAATGATATAGTATTGCTACATAAGATAAAGCTATTATCCTATTTAAAAAATGGAACTTTATCACTCAGTAGATAATACTATTATTTTTGATACAGACCTAGAATATAGAGAATTATCTACTATGCAGAAGTAAAAATTTTAAATAATATGTCACTATGTATAAATTAACTATACTTGATTTTGACATCTATTTTGCATTTTTACTAAATAACTCTAGTCATGATTCATGCATAAGCTAAAATAATTGCCTTGGAATTATTGTCTTTTCATTAATATATACTTTCTTTAAATAGGTGTTATGCTTATTTAACTAATTGATAATGTTATGGCAAAACATTCCTTTCATTTTGTTCCTCATTGAATTTTAATGTCATTATTTTGTAAATAAAGTGCCAGTATTTTTTCTAATTGATTCTCAGCTGATTTTTTAAGAATAACCAATGCTATGATACACGTTAGGAGTTTAGTGTAGAGAGTACACCCACATTACATTCTGTCAGATTTTTTTAAGTCTTCCTTAATGAATTATGTTTTTTTACTTGTTAAACCTCTGGATTTTTTTTTGTTGTTGCTCCATTACAGTTGTCCCCATTTTCCCCACTCCACTCTCCCCCACCTCACCCACCCCCACATTTTCTCCACTCTTTTTATACCCAGCCCATGCCCTGCCCAGTAACTAACACTGTATTCTCTCCTTATATGAGTTTGTCTTTTTGTTTGTTTTTGTTTTTCAGGTCTCACATGTACATGTGATCATGCAGTATTTATCTTTCTTTGACATTAGTTGTCCAGGATATTTGCTTTGTAGCCTATGAAATGACCTATCTTAGAAAATTCTCATATACCCTCGAGAGGAATGTATATTCTGATGCTGTAATACATGCATAAAGTCTGTTTTTTTAAATTTGTGGGAAGATTTTAACAAATATTTCTGCTGAAGTCTCTTTCTACCTTTCCTAAAGTATTTAATGACAAAATATTAGTATTCCACATGGAGAAGGGAAATAGAGAGGTGATTTGAGGCTAGAGATAAGAAGGAGAGAGAATGTGTGTGTGCTGAGAAAAGGCAGAGTTCCTGGGGAAGCACCAGGAGATGGAGAGAAATGATTCTTGTTCTATGACCTCCCACAGCAAAGTTAACAACCTCACACAGGACATTTGGCAACGATGGGGTCTAACACTTCAGCACAAAGTCGTATGAAAGATTTTCATTCTTTAAACAAAGAACAATAAATCCAGACCTGTTTGACCTGGAATGACCAGGCTGGCTAGCTCCTAACATATTCTAGTGATAACCAGTGTATACTCATACTTCAGCGGGGTTTCCAAAAGTAAGAAAAAAAAGTTCTCATGCTCTATGGGATTTTTGTACACTGCACAATTTAGAAAACAAAATCTAATGATAATATGATTGCCCATGATTTGGTTGGACTGGGTGTCAAAAAAAATTAAATTGCTTTATATAAATAAATGTGTTTTTTTTACACACATTGATTTGTAATTGCTACTTTTAAATTTAGATTTTTGTTTTAGCAGGAATAATACAGTTGAACTTTGGGACAAATTATTCTCAAATTTTACTTGAATATACACATAAGCGAAATTCTTATGAGAAAAGCAGATATATCTGTCTGCGTACCTGAGGTGGCTTATAGCACATTTTGGCACAAGTCTGAAAATAGGTATTCTAAGACTTCTGTGAATACCCACAGAAGAAGACCTGGGCTATCGAGAAGAAATGCCTTACCCCTTTTTGCACCAACTCATAAACAGTAGTTGAAGAGGCTAGATAAGAAAGTGTGAAAACACAGGAGAGTTAACTCCCTTTAGAGAAAACTTCGATCAAATGGAGGTAGGAGGTGGGAAGGACCTGCAGATAAATTCCTTCTCAGATGCTCCTCTAAGTTCACGGTTTGGCAGTGCATTGGATTCACTCAGCCTCTTGGAAAATGTACAGCCAGGCTGAAACATCTTAAGTATTTGTTATAAAAGTGAGTCTGGGTCAGTGATAATCTTTTTATGTTTGTTCTTTTCCCTACCCCAAGTCACTCTTCTCCTGCTTCATGTCTGCTTCCTGTGATTTCCCACCTCAGCAACATGATTTGTTAGTTCACAAATACTTTCCAAGGCACTGATTCCAGGGAAGTCTAGGAGAGACACCTGTCAATATCATAATTCTAAAAAACCAAAATACATACACATAGTAAAGTGTGTGGGCATGTAAGTATAGTGCTTTATTTCCAAATACTGCAAAAACAAAAAAAGAAAGTGACAACACTGACTGAATTATCTTTTCCAATAGTTGCCTTTCTGGAGCCATAGAAATTATATACAAGATGCCATACATCTAAAAATACTTTATATCACTTATTTTACATTTGTTGAAAAGTGAATTGTTATAAATTCCAATATATTTGGTCAATTTAAAAGCCTTCTGAATATTTTATAATTACTTCCAGTGCCTCAAAAAGAAGTCTACAAATAAAATATTAGCTTTAGTAGGTCCTTGAATTTCTTTTTGTTACTCAAATTTTATTTGTAATTACATTTGTCAATGCTAAAGATACAGTTACCATGGACTCAAAAACTTGTTTAGGCAATAATTCAAATAATTCCAAAAGTCTAACCCTCAATGTATATACTGCTCAACAACTTTAGAACATGAATGCCAAGCATGGGCCATCGAGGACATGAGATTAAAACACAATGCCAATCTGCTTCACACACTTCAGGTCACTGTTCTCCCATAAAAGAAAATGTGAGCAACGAGGGCTCATTCTAATGAATGGGATGTGATGGTGAACACCAAATACATTAAAGTAGATCAATAGTCCCAACTCACTTAAATTCTATTTATTTTGGTATCACTGGCCCTAAAATCTTTTAAAGAAAACATTTCTGTAAAACTCATTATTAATACTGATGCAGTTATGCTGGTAGACATTGTGATATAAAAAAATCCATAAGAAAAATAGATCCAAGTTTCTGTTCTGACTTTAGAACATGAATACAGACATACACACACACATACATAAACACTCATTTTTTAAATTAACGACCATCAATGTGTGGGGAGATATTATCCATTAGTTCTCAAAGTAAGAAATTACAAATTTACTATAAAGATTAATAATATCCTTAAAATAAATATAGAATAAAAAGAATGTATGTGTTTTAAATTGGTCTCATACTTTTAGTTTTTATTTTTATTGAATTTATTGGGGAAACAGTGGTTAATAAAATTATATAGGTTTCAAGTGTTCAATTCTATAATGCATCACCTGTATAGTATATTGTGTGTTTATCACCGAAAGTCCGGTGTCCTTCCATCCCCATTTATTTCCTCTTTACCCTCTTCTACTTCCCCTTTTTCCCTGTGATAATCACCATAATATTGTCTGTGTCTATGAGGGTTTTTTTGTTGTTGTTGTTGTTAAACCCTTTACCTTTTCACCAAGTCCCCTAAAACCCTCCTCCCTGACAGCTGTCAGTCTGTTCTCTATTTCTGAGTCTATTTCTATTTTGTTCATTAGATTCCACATATAAATGACATCATATGGTATTTTTCTTTCTCTGCCTGGCATATGTCACTTAGCATAATACCCTCCAGGTTCATTATGCTGTTGTAAAAGGTAACATGTCCTTCTTTTTTTTATGGTCAAGTAGGATTCCATTGTGTAAATGTACATAGCTTTATGTATCAACTCATCTAATGATAAGAGCTGCTTCCAAATCTTGGCTATTGTGAATAATACTGCAATGAACATAGGGGTGCATATATTCTTTAGAATTAGTTTTTTGAAAAATATAGTTCCAGATGTGGAATTGCTGGGTCATAAGGCAGTTTCATTTTTAATTGTTAAGATATCTCCATACCGCTTTCCACATATTCACAGAAATAGAGATCACGTGGAGAGTTATCAGTGGGAATGGGGAGAGCAGAGAATGGGGGGAAGGTACAAGGAATAAGAAGCATGGTAGATACAAAATAGACAGAGGGGGGGTTAAGAATAGTATGGGAAATGGAGAAGTCAAAGAACTTATATGTATGACCCATGGACACGAACTATAGTAAGAAGGGGGATACAGGGTGGAGGGGCATAAAAGGGAGAAAAAACAATAGGACAACTGTAATAGCATAATCAATCAAATATATTTAAATAAATACATAAATATGACCCATTTTCTCTTGCAAACCTTATCATAGAAACAAGTTTTGATAGTGTACAATGATATTTTTGCTTGTTTTAAAATAATCAGAATTGTTATATTATTATTTTCTATGTGTATTTATCTTTTCTTAATAAAAAATATATTTTACAAAGTACTAAAACAGGGGGCTACCTAAATTACCGTCTTATTTAGTTTATTAAATTCTTCAGTCTACTAGAATTTGGAAAAGAAAGAATGAAGAAATGGTTCCATTTGGTAACTTGTTGATTTCTTTTCATTGAAGTCCATTAGTCTCATGAAGTTAACTCTTTTATAATGTCTGCCTGTAAGAAAAGGCTGATGATTTCATTTACAGACAAACACACATTATTCTGTTTCCAGAAAATGCTTAACAAAATTAATGATTACTCTAATCTATATTAACAGTCAACACTCCATAATGATTTGCTAAACTTTCTCAGAGGCCTTGTTATATTCATTTTTTTTCTCCTACCGAATATACAAATCTAGATCTTCTGTAATAGACTATCTGACTTTATATATGAGCTTGATATATACAAAATTATTGTAACTAAACTTGTCAGCAAGTTAATTCAAAAAACAAAGAAACAAAAATCTTTACTGTATTATGAATTCTAATATATAATTAATTAATATTACTCAAAAACTTTGGATGGCCTTATATCAGAGAAACCTTTCCTATAAGTCAGACTCTTGCAGTCCAACATGCCCTACAATTAGTCTCCATCTAATCTTTAGCACTTAAATAAATCTTCAGTCCAGCTGCTTTCACAAAAACAGACACTTCAGGTAAAAATTCTGTGACTCATATAGTGAACTGAAATTGTCTTATCTTTTTCATAATATATCTTTTCCTTAAAATTTCACTAAGTTTAAGTATTGTGTTACATTCACCTATTAAGTAAACTCAATAAAAATATTTTTGAGCAATTAAAAAAATACTCCTGAAATTGTCCATCACTATAAGTAACTGTTAAGTAAAATATTTAACATTCATACAGCAGAATAGTACAAAACCAATAGAAAATAGGATTGCAAGAGAATGTTAAATGACAACAAAAGATGTATAAAATAAATTGACAGTAATAAGAAGCTTGTTAACAACTAGAATATATAGTGTATAATTTTATATTTAAATAAAATAGCCTTGGCTGGTGTGGATCAGTGGATTGAGTGCCAGTCTGCAAACCAGAGTTGCAGATTCGATTCCCATCCAGGACACATGCCTGGGTTGCAGACCAGATCCACAGTAGGGGGCATGCGAGAGGCAACCACTCTTTCATGTTTCTCTCCATCTCTTTCTCCCTCTCTTCCCCTCTCTCTAAAAATAAAATAAATAACATCTTTAAAAAATAAAATATATTCATGAAGTTATGTGTCTATATTACATTTTTATTTTTATGTAATTAAAAGTTGTTAGCAGAAACTTCCCTACAAGTAACCATGATAAGAAATCATATTTTAAGAGAAATGTTATAAATATCATTAGTTCTCCAGGAGAAGCTTGCCAATCAGTAACACATTTATTCATTAATCAAATAATTAGTAAATGTGAACTCTGTGCCTAGTACTAAATGAAATGCAGGAGTCATGCTGGAAGGCTATGAGGACAGGGGTCCTCCTGTTCATAGAAAAAGAGCAATAAAAAGTTAATTAAAAAAATTTTACTTAAAGTTACCTTTCCTTCTCCACACTTTTAAATAATGCATATTCTTAGAAATAACACTGGAGAATAATTTAGTGTGAACATTTAAGCTATAAGACTTACAAAAAGATATTTAGTACCTAAATTGGAAGCAAATAAACTAAAATGTCAGACATCCCCTTTTTCTGCTTCTGTATTGGACTCTATGAAAGTGAGATGAAGAATAAACAGAAATTTTTCTAACCATATCAACTTCTTACAAAATCTATCAGGTCATTTTGTATGAACATCCACTGGAAATATAAAACATTTGTGTGGCAAAATGCTGATTTTTGCCTTTATGGATCATTTATCTTATGAAAATAAGCTAGTTACTCAATTATGCTTAGCTACAACCAATGCTATTAGCATATTTACTAGATGGATTGCTTGTGAGTGAATGTATTTGATTTTCTTATAATTTGCGCCAGATATTGGGGTCAAATCCATGCTCAACTATACACAGTCTGAGTTCAGAATCTTTATTGTAATTGGACAATAGCGGGCATGCCCAAAACTAGGGGGTCCCTGTCTATGTGATGTGACTTAATGAGTGTTGAATCCCAGGTCTTACTACTGAAGAACTTAAAGTTCCCTTCATTATTAGAAACTTTTTTACAGTGGGAGTCTTAGTTTTCTTGTTTTTATGTTCCCAGTTCTTGCACAGTACTCATCATATAGCACTTGGCTAACACATATTTGTTGGTAAAATTCTCCTAAGATGTTTTTCATTTGCATATGCATCTCAATCATATTTGGTCATTATTGTCTAAATGAGGAAGACTTGAGGCTATTATCCCCTCCCTAGCCAAGGGTACTGGGAAAGAAAGTTAGCTAATTGTTTATGAAAGTTATAAGAGGGAGAGCATATGCTGGGTGCAGGGACAGGTGTTAAAGCAAATGGCCTGAGAAAAAAGTGTGGAGCTTTGATACAGCAGGAAGATTCTGGGTTTCCATACTGAGCATGATGAGTAAAGGGGGGAAGAGGAAAGTATGATTGTGCTATGGACTAAATTGTGTCCACCCCAAAGTGTGTATGTTGAATGTTTTGACTCTCGATTTGGCTGTATTTGGAGATAGGGCCTTTATGGAACTAATTACAGGTAAATAGGGTCGTAAGGATAGAACTCTGATTCAATAGGATTGGTCTCTTTAAAATAAAAGAAACCAGAGACTGTGTATCTCTCTGCCATGTGAGGACATAATGAGAAAGCAGACAGCTGTGAGCTTGGAAGAGGGCTCTCAGTAGAAACCAAACACGCTGGCATCAAAATCTAGGACTTTCAGCCTCCAGAACTGTATGAAAATAAACTCCCAGTGTTTAAACTACCCTGTTATGGTATTTTAACATGGCTTCTAGAGCTAAGACAAAATGTAAACAAAGACAAAGAGGTTTAAATTAAACATATCAGTCCTGGATGAGTAGGTGGTTGGAGCACTGTCCATATGTACACCAGAAGGTCACAGGTTTGATTCTGGTCAGGGCACATTCCTCGGTTGCAGGTTCAATCCTTGGATCAGACATATGTGATGCCCACTTGGGATGCACATGTGAGAAAACCAATCTATGCTTCTGTCTCTTGCATCCATTGTACTCTCTCTCCCATCCTCCCTCCCTTCTACTCTCTCTAAAGGCAATGAAAAAAAATGTCCTTGTGTGAGGATAAAAAAATAAAATAAAATAAATCAGATTAAATGCATTTATTTACATCAAATGCCTTTCAAAAATGAATATAGCCAGAACAGAAAGAAAAGAAAGGAAATGTCTAAACATGTCACAGAAAAGCACACATGTTTGCTACATCTCCAAGTTGTACCCCAGAGAGGAACAATGAGATAGAATGCCGTGACGTTGAGAGAACTCAGAATACCTCGAGGAGGATATTTTGAGTAGGCATGTGTATAGGGGAGGGGGCATTTGACTGGAACAGAAAGCAGGTCTGCCCAATTGCGAAATAATAAAAACAGGAAAGAAACTGGGAGGTTCGCTTCTGCTTCCTCCCACTCTGCATGGGACCGACAGTGTCAGAATCCATGCCTGCGGTGACTCAGATCTCTGATGCAAATTTTCTCTGGAGTAAAACCACTGCAACGCAAAGCCATGCGTGTTTGAGAAGGTAGGAAAAGTAGGTGCGTGGGGTCTATTGTGCTGTGGACGGGTGCTGCACCAGCTCTCCCCTGTACACCTCTGAGGCTGGAGAGCAGGAGTGAGGAGTTCCTCCTGTCCACTGGTGTCTCTCTGCTTGGCTGGGGATGGCCTCCTGATTCTGAGGTGCTGTTAAGAAATTAATATCTGGTTTTCTGATGTCGGTCCTTCCCATGTATCTGCTTATTCAGCCCAAAGTTGTAATGGGCAGAGTTCGAATAAGACAGAGCTTGTTATGGTATAAGGAAATTCTACTTTTTTTTACACTTAATTTTTCAACTATAGTTTATATTCAACACTACTTTGCATTAGTTTCCAGTGTAGAACATGGTGGTTAGACTATCATATATTTTACAAAGTGTCCCCCACAATATTTCAAGGGAATTATACTTTGATACCATGAACTATTGTGGGAGAAGCTGGGAGGTTAGGATCTAACACTGAGAATCAGTGACTCACCTGGTCACTCTGAGGAGCCTAATACTGAAATGGGACTACAAGGGAAGGAGGGTCCAGCAGAAATACATTGGAGCTATTGACTGTAAGGGTCCTCAGTCAAGTGTCCAGTGATAAGCCTAGAACTATCATTGTTGGACTAAATCAAGATGTTGAGAAAAGGTGAAAAGAGCCAAGCCAAGCTGGATGCCTTGGTTATACCTGACATACAGGGAGCGGGGCAGGGGCCAAAGGCAGGTTTCCAGTTGTCAGTATGAAAAACAATACACCAATTAACTAATAATAATATAAGAATAAACTCTGTGTTTTGTTATTCACAACGGTAAACCTACATTTGCCCCACCTTGAATGTCTCTCATCACATCTATCAATGAGGGCCTCTAGGGGGCAATGGCTGCTGCTGCCCTCCCACTGTCTGAGTTTTATATAAATTCCTCTTTTGATCAACGCTGACCCAGAACCAGAGAGATAAGGGGATTCAGGGAAATGTAGGTTCAACTTAACCAAACCGACGAAATATAAACCGCCACGCTGCAATTTGATCTAATTGGAACTGGCACGGCTTAGGGTCTGCCTTGCCAATATGCGTTGCGTGACTGAGCAGTGGATAAGCACAGGACACGTGGGGAGAAGTCTCACAAGCCCAAATAACCAGACATCTGAGGAGCACAACTGTTTCAAATGAGAGACAACAGACTGTATGCTTGATTGCCTCGGAAGTATCAGTATTTGATCAGAGACACCAGGAACTTAAAAATAAGCCTAATGAACATGTAAAAAAAAAAAAAAAAGACAAGAAGGATGTCAGCAATATGAAACTAGAAAAAGAAAAAAACATATTGAAAGAAAAAAAAACACAAAAAATCATGCAAAATATTCAGTGCCAAGTTGAAAATTGTACTGATTGAATAAAAAACACATTTGTGAGAATAAATAGTGGAAGGATTCAGCTGAAGAATAAATTTGTGTATTATTTCAATAGAAGGGGGATTGCAGTATTGCATTGCTCAAACGATGCTTGTTGAATAAAGGGTACAGTGTGTTCTAATACTATGGGGGAGAGCCTGCAGAAATGTGTTGGCTATCTCAGACTTCTGCTGCATTATCTGTGTCTCACCATTGCCTGTGTCCTACCATCACCTGTGTCCTTATAAACAATAAGCACAATGATTGCTGATTTGAGAGACTGATTTAGCAATCATGCCTTTCATGTTATTTCATAAAAAGCCTTTTATTATTCTTTGATTTAAAAGTGTACATAAAACCTTGGCTGGTGTGGCTCAGTTGGTTGGAGCCTCGTCCCATAAACCAAAGGGTCATGGGTTTGACTCCCAGACACAGCACATGCCAGTGTTGTGGGTTTGGTCCCCTGTCAGGGTGCGTGAGAGAGGCAACTGACAGACGTTTCTCTCTCACATTCATGTTTCTCTGGGTCTCTCTGTTCCTCCTTTCCCCAGTCTCTAAAATCAATAAGCATTTCTTCTGGTGAGGATTAAAAATCTAAAAAATACATAAATATGCATAACATATATGTATTATAGGTTATACAAGTATGTGTGTGAATTACATATTACTTCAATAAACATCAATTATCAAAAAGTCAGATAGCATTATACCTACATTTGAAAGCCTTTAGGTACTAAGAAGAATGAATTACAAACCAATATATTTAGTACATATAAATTGTGAAAAAAAGATCTACATATGCATATTCTTATCCATATGAGTATTAGGCATTTTGTATACTCATTAAAAATTCCTGGTAGAATACACATCCAACTATTATTGAGAATTGCCTGCGTGTCATGGGTTTGGGAGGAAGGAAAAGTATATTTCTATACATTAAATACTTTAATATTATTTGAATTATTTACAACTATTATTTATATTTGAGGATATTTTTACATGCAAACAAAGCAGAGCAAAAGATACAAGCCGACAAAACCTTCTAGGTTTACGGTCAGAATTTCAGGATTCAAGTTTTATCTGTCTCATAGATATACCAGCTCTGAGATTACTGGCAAGCTGCTGCTGCTAGTAGAATATTTGTTGTATTTCTTGCTTTAAACATTTTATCAAGGGGTAATACATGTGTGAAAGTGCCTTGTGCATTGCTTTGCAAATAAAAAGACAGTACTGCAGAAATGCTTGTTCCTTCAACACAAAGCAAGAAGAGAAGGAGGAAATGTATAATTTCTTTCTCCTGGATATCTTTGTTACAGCCCTTGGAGCAACACTCCAAAGAGCAACATTTAAATAAAAGCTGTTACTTCACTTGCCACTCTCTAGCAAGAGTTATTTGTGGAATTCCATTGTGAAAATATTAGTAAGGGAGAATACAGACGGGCAGGGGCAGAGCATAAGATTTTATATGTATCCTAAAATGTAACAATGCCTGCGGATCTCAAGCCCACTTAACTTCATTCAAGTTTTGTCTTACACTTGGGCAGATGTGAATGGGTCAGGGGTACTGCCAGACTGCAGAGATTCTTCCCTGTCGTTCCACCTCTGTTAGAAGCCTATCTGCTGGCATTCCCATCACCAATTACCACCTTAGAAATCGTTCCCACCAGTGAAAATTAGGACAGTAATTTCAAGAGTGGAAATAAGCAAGCAAAACTCATCAATCAGTAGATCTTAGAGAGAGAGATGGCAATCATAGTTGGAAGCATTGGGAAGTCAGACCCCTGAGGGCACTGGGAGTTTTATATGAGGATCCAGATTATTGCTTTGCAACAGGGACACCCACTGTGCAAAACACTTCTAGATTGGCTGTCTATGTCAACTCAGAGATGTCCCTAGCCTGTGCTCTTAATAAGTTCACACAACATGAAGGCATTCAAATCATAAAACTGATGCACAAGAAATCCAGTTTATTGCTGGATCTCTCTCCTAACTCATTCCCCAGGACTCCTGGGATATTTACACGGGCCCATTAAACAGTTTGCCTTGCTGTGCCAAGAAAGCAGATACTCAGATATGATCACTTTGTGCCCGATTTTGTAAATGCTGGCCCCTGGAAAGCCCACTGGCCAGGTTACATCCTCAGAGGCCTTGGTGACGTCAGTCACATGGCCAGATTTGGCTGTTGGGCTTGAATAAACAAACAAACAAACAACCCCCCACCCCACAAAACCCTGCTGCTGGCAAGGACTCCAGCTGTCCCCTGATACGCTGCTTTCACAAACAGTAAAGCAGGTTTCTTTTAGACTGACCCCACCTAGGTAAATGCTACCTCATCAAAAAGTGGAGTCCAGCCTGTGAAAAAAAAAACAGAAAAAAAAATGTTTAGGACCATAAAGAGATCAAGTCATAGAAAATCTATTAGAATTAACACAGAACCATTTTCCCAAAGGCAGAGCAACTGAGCAGAGGCAGAGGTAATGATTGGGAATAATGGGAAAACTTGGATATCATGTCCAGAATCTATTGTCCTTCCAGACCTCAGTTAAGCCATAATAATTTCCTTACATCCAAAATGTCAGAAAGAATTTATCTCATTCCTTGCCAGTGGGTCCGGAACTCAGCTGTGTATTTGAAAAAGGAGCTGGATGTTGTCTTCCCAAGAATCACTGCTTTATCAGACAACTGATTAAAACACTGCCATTACTGCAACTGCAATCCTCATTGCATAAGTAAACCAATACATAAATAAATATTTAAAAAAAACAAAAATGGGGGAAAATATTTGATGGACTCATTTTGTTGCTGACTCTCTATGAAGTGAAACCACCCTCACCAAACCTATTGTAAAACTCCCCATCCTTCAGAAGAATTTAAGAGAGGGAATAAAGATCCTCTGTCAGTGTCCAGTCACTTTTCTGTTCCATGATAAACCATCCCCAGATAGACAGATGGGAGGGATTTACAAAAGAAAAATTCATTAGGGGTAGATTTTCACACAGGAGCTCAATAGACCATTGCAAAATGTCAAGAAATTAATTACAGCGTTTAAGGGCCAGATTCCCTGGTCTATATCTTAGCACATTATTCGTTAGCTGTGTAACCTGAGAAAGATATTTACCTTCTCTGTTCCTTTGTATCTTAATTTGACAGCAAAATATATTCAGAGTGTAACACAGGGCAGCTGTGAATTATTGTATTAACAATGCAAAAAAAAATGGGCCTGCAAAGAGTAAATGCTCTATAGTTTTTTTATTTTAATTTTTACAAGTCTGTCATATTCAATTATGTCAAGGGACGACTTATATAGTAGCTACCATAAGCATATCACATCACAAAATGTGACAAAAGGGAAAGAAGAGAGTAGACAGGTTATGCAGGAAAAAAAAAAAAAAGAGTAGATAAAGGAGTGACACTCTTTTCAAGACAATCTGCCTAAATCTGGCATCTCTGGGTCATGAGAAGCATTCATTCCAAAAAACACTGCTTACAGTTCTCCCTCCTTTCAGGACAATAGTAAATTCTAACATTTTAAAACTCAAATTGTCTCACAGTAAAAAATATATAAACGTTCTATCTTCTGTGTGCGCTTCTTTGTCTGTCAGTGGTCGTTATTGTGCCCTTTCTGAAAAACCAGTAGACACAAGTGCATTTGTTAGCTCAAGCCTTACGGCAGGGTAGTTCTGACCACTAAAGATCTCTAAAAATAACTCTCTGGCAGAAGACTTTCAGAGACTTTTACATTTTTCTTTGTACCAGACAACTCTTCCAATTATTCTTTTGCGCTGTCATTTATAAACAGTGAATAGCTATGGAAGAGCTTTCCAGCAAAGGGAAGCAGTGACATCCGCCCCTTAGTTGCAACATTCTATTTCCTCCCTCCCTTATTTCAGACCGCCATGGAAACGCCGTCATTTACATTGTGAGAGTTGGTGATGGTATTGCAGTCGGTTTCAGGGAAAGTTTATGGTACTTCTCTTCAACTGTTTTATTGAATAATAAAATGTTTTATATTCACCATGCAAGATGAAAATGCAGAAAAGTGTATAAAAGAATTAAAAGTCATCTGTAGCAATCTAATATCCAGATGCAATCAATTTAAAAAATTGTGTGTGAGAGACACACAGAGAGAGAGGCAGAACAGAGACAGAGAAATTGAAAGAGAAAACTAATTTTTCCTCTTTATGTACGATGCAATACAATTAGACAGACCGATAGTTACATAGATAGGATGCATTATATATGTGATACCAATGAGAAAAAAGAATTGAGATCACTCTCAAAAACGCACAGTGGTATCATTTATTTTGTATTCATGGATATTATAAATGAGACATTTCCATGTCTTTAGATATGTTTTAAACATGTGATTTGTAAGGGCTGCAGGAAATGCAATATCAGTAAATGCTCATTTATTTAACCTAAATATATTAAATTATTTATTTTAGGAGACTACCCTCATATTGCAGAATGTTAGTTTGTTTCTATTGTTTTTTGATCTTAAGATTTTGGAGAATTGTTTGGAATATAAACACGGCTGAATTATTGATTATTGTCTTAAAATATATTCCTTAGAAGTAAAAATATTTATCAGAGAGACAAGTTTTCCTCCAAAAAGCTTGAACCAATTTTCATTCCCAACACAATTATATGAGACTGTATTAATTACTAATAATATACTAAGCCAATTAGAAAGGGGACATGATATCTTACTGTTTTAATCTGTATATTAAAAATTACTAATAAAATTGAAGAATTTTTCTATTTTAGTCCTTTGTTCTTTCTTTTAAAGTTGAATGTCTCACACTCTATATTTGGAAGAATTCTTCAAAGTTTTCAATAAAAATATAGGTTCAAATATATTTTTATTTGAAAGAAATATTCCAACCCAATATTACGAATAATAATCACTGGTATACTGGTTTTGTTTGTGATGACTTTTGATGTATTAGCAAAAGACCAGGTAAAACATTATTCCATTCTGTGTATATAGGATATTTATCTATGTTTTTATAGTGTCTGTAATATTTTTATACAGATATTGTAATTTAACTTTTTAAAATATCTGGAATTTATTTGGGTGTATGTCATAAGCAAATAATTTAACTTAAAATTTTCCCAGCTACCCACTAACTCTCACTCCATTTTATAACTCACTCATCAGGACTGTGCACACTACAGTTGTTTTCAAGGCTGAATATTCTGTTCCATTTACCTACCCATTGATTTTTAGGTAAACTAACTGTTTTCATTAGGGGAAATTCTCTTTCATTAGTTCTCAAAATATCTTGCTTCTCAGGGATTTAACGATAACAGCCACCATAGATCTGACCAGTCCCTGCTACTTCAACTACAATGCTTCCTGATTACATTGAAGTAAGAACTATTTTACCAAGCTCCAATAAAGATCCCTGTGGAGAAGAGACACATATTTTATTACACGTATAAATTAATGTTGGGAAATTTGAAATTCTTACCTGATTCTGTTTTACTCGTTGCTTCTAATTTACTAAAACACAGTTGTTAGAACATATATGTGGTAAATGCCTACCATGTGGTAGATACTGCTGTAGATTTTGGGAATATATAAATGGCAAAACAGATTCACACTCCTGCCATCATGTGGTTTGTATCCTCAATGGAACAGAGAGACAAATGAACAAAAAATGGAACATTGCTGTGTGAGATATTTATAAAGCCTATGGCAGGAAGCAAAGCAGGGAAGAAGGGTAGGAAGTATTTGCACAGGTTGGGTGATCAGGAAAGACCTCAGTAAGAAAACTGTTTTTGCAGAAGCCTGAAAATGGGAAAGGCACGAGCCAGTCACAAGACTGGGGAAGAGCATTATAGGCAAAGTCAGTTCAAACATTTATTCTTTTTTAATGTGAGATTCCTTCAAGTTTTGTTTTCTTCAAATGGTCTCCAACCCTTGTGGTTACTGCTGCAATCCACTTTATATCTCTAATTGCTAAGAAACTATATAATTATTGTGTAATTAGTATACTTATTAGTACACTATCTAGGTTATAGCCATTTATAAGACAAAAATTGATTTTTTCTTACTTTTTATTTAATATTTTTGGCAATAAAGTGATTGATATTAAAACACCATTTCAAATCGATGTACAGGGCAGGTAAGTAAAATAGTGGTCCTGACCAGGCCTCCTGCAGCCCCAAAGTAGGACCTTCTCATTGCTACCTATCTCTTTTGGTGGTTACTCCCCATATCTAAATAATATATTTTCAGTGCTATTTATGAAATTTTCAGATTTTAACTACTTAATCATCTATCACCATCCTAACACATACTTCTAATGGTGTCTCTAATATAGTGTATTTTTTTATTAAATCAATATTCTGTGATTGTTTTAACTATTGTCCAAATCTATACAGTTATGACACTTAAATTTGCTCTTGATTGACACTTATAGTTGTTCATTTGTTTGTTTTAACTTATGAATAATTATCTGGGTTTTTTTTTATGTTTTTCTATACTTAATACTCTTTATAGTCAAGGCTCTAACAAACCTTTAAGATTTTCTGGGAAAAAACTAAACACACAGGGGAATCTATCAGCTTTCTCTAGTTTTATTTCACTTTGTTTCCATTTGTTTTCCATGGTAAATCTCTCTGGAGCCCTCTCTTCTCTGGCTTCGACTAGACTGGTAGATCTTGAGGTCTTGAGAGTTATATTACTGTCTTCCTGGGATCTCCATTTACCTTCATTCTGGAGGTTTCCTTTTGCCTCATTTCTGTGTTGGCTCTTCTTTATCGTGGCTTATAACTTCCCATTTTTTTGTTAATTCTGCCTGAGGAAAGCTTACATTCCATTGTCCCGAGGTCAGCAGACTATGGGCCAGAAGGCCATATCTGGTCCATCATCAATTTTTATACAGTTTACAAGTTAAAAATGATTTTAAATTTTTAAATGATTGAAAAAAATATTTCATGATGTACAAAATTCAAATTTCAGTGTCCATAAATAAAGCTTAATTGTAAACACAGCCACACACATCCATTGATGTATTTTCTATAGCTATTTACACCAGAGCTGACTGGTTGCAAACCAGACCTTATGGTCCATAAAATCTAAAACATCTATTATACGGATCTTTAAAGAAATTGACCATTCCAATGGCCTGAAGGTGGGATGTGAAGTAGAATCATTTTGGAAGTTCTACATTGAAAATGTCTTTTTTCTACCCTCATACCTTTTGTGTCCAGGGCTATTGCTGAGAGAGCCAATGACATTTTAATTGTCTCTTCTGATTATTTTT
>PVIA01006021.1:0-104655 GCA_004024845.1 Tonatia bakeri | reverse complement strand
GACGCAGCTAAATGTGATCTTACTTTCTTGGGTCGTATGCAGAACAAATAAGCAAAGGCTTCTGGAAACCAGCCGCCCTGTTGCAAAGAAACCCAATGGCTTTGCAATTAGAGCTTCTCAGGTGGAGAGAGGTTCCCATGCATCACTAATGGTAAATGTAGTGCTGGACTGATTTGATAGTTTCTAACTTCCTAGAGTTTCACCTAGTCCTCATTTCTGTAGATACACAGCAGCTGAGGGTTGAGAGAATGGAGGGCCAGGTGTTTCTTTGAGATGCTGGGATTTAGAATGCAGAGTGAAGCACAGACCACTGGTCATGGTTGTGTCTGTTTACCAAAAGCTAGGATTTTTCAGGAAGAATGCGATACTTTCTTTTTAAATCAGTCTGAGTCAGAAAACCGAACAAAACATTGAATCTGTATTTACTTTCCTTCTTTCTTTCATAAATATTCATGGTAGACCATTTATGTATTAGGCAGTGGTAAAATAGTGACAAGATAGCCATAACCTCCTTCAGTATCTGCGGGGGCTTCATGGTGGCCAAGAATTTTTTGACACTCCTCTGGAGATTTTGCTTGAATCCAGGCCAGCTCTGTGCTGACTGCGTTGGCTGATAGTGATGTGGTGCTGGTCCAGTGGTTTCCTGGGGCTGCTGTAGCAGAGTAATCCGCCCTTCACAGACAGGCTCACTCCAACAACAGACGTGAATCCCTTCGCGTTTCTGGAGGTCAGAAGTCCTTGATTGGACTTCTAACCTCCAGGGAAAGGTCTTAATTGGGTCGGTTCCTTCGTAGGATTCCGAGAGAGAATCTATTGCATACCCTCTCCTCTAGCTTCTGGTGGTTTACTAGTAATCTTTGGGTTGTAGGGATATATCACTCCAACCTCTGCGTTTATCTCCACAAGATGTTTTCCCTGTGTCTGTTCACAACCTCTTCTCTTTGCGCATGGCTGTGTCTGTGTCCAGTGTCCCCCTTTCATGAGGGCATCAGTCATATCAGATTAGAGCCTACTGTCATGACTTCATCTGAACTTGATTTTATTTGCAAAGAGCCTATTTCCTAATAAGGTCCCATTCTGAGGCACTGGTTGGGGCTTTCATGCATTGGTCTTCATGAGACACAATTCAACTCACAACAGCAAATGTTTGAGTCCTGGTCTTAGCAGCTTCTACATTCTGTCTCTTGGAACATTGCTTTTGGAAACCAGCTATCATGTCATAAGGAAAACCAATGGCTTTGTGGAGAAGCCCATCTGGAGAGGAAATGGGCCCCATAGCCAATAGCCCTGATTTGGTTCCTCAGCACCAACTTACCAGCTGTGAGTGAGTCGTCTCGGAAGCTGACCATCCAGACTCTTCAGTGAAGAAAACATAACTGACCATGTGCTGAGCAGTCCTTTTAGTTATTGTGGATGAGCTCACCCCAAATTGTGTATTTGTGAGCAAAATAAATGACTTTTTATTTTAAGCCTTAAGCAAAAGGGGGATAAAGAGCCATAACCATATCCTTGAAAGCAGAGTGTAGACAAGTAGTTAAGTGTGGTAAGTGCTAGAAAGGAGAAGCCCCCAGGGGCACATCAACAAGACAGCTCACCTGGTCTTGTCTTGTTCCACTTTGTTACTAAGTGAATGCTCTTGTCTGGAAGGATCAATTGTACATGTTTTACTAGTTTGGTATTCCCAGCAAAGGCCTTGGTTCCTTCCCACCTGACTTTCTGAGATGCATTTAATTGGAAAACACCTTCGCTCTCTTTGCATCTGGGTCTCCCTTTTGGGAAGTGGGGGGGGGTGGGAACATGCATTGGTGGGGGACAGCAGCGCCCATTTGAAGTGAACTCCATTCACTTTCCATCTCCTTCATAATAGCACAGAAAATGGAGCATAAAAATATCCAGTGGAAGGTTAAGTGCTCTCTGCGAAATGTGGAGGGTCAGAGGAGGCAACGAAGCGAGGGTTGGAGTGAACAGAGAGGGGTGAGTTCAGATGAGGGGTTTCAGGTATTCTCTTGTGCTTCTGCTACAGTTCAGATGAAGCTATGTGATAGAACAATTAATAGTAAAGGGAGATTGCACAGAAGGTAGGCAAGGGTGACCTCTTTTGATAGAAGTCCCTATCAAAGCAGATAACCTAGAGAAGCATACTGCAACCAGTAGACCTAGACAAGGCCATCTGGTCTACTAAGGAAACTTGAGGCTGGGCTATGTGTGTTCCGAGTTTGGGGTGAGGGATGGAGAGACCTGGATGGAGCCAGACGCAGGCACCATGTTGGGCACCATCGCTGCGGTAGAGCTGTGTTGGGAGCTCGGGAGGTGTTTAGTTCAAGGCACCCCAGTGATCTGGGCTTGAGATGACAGCAGAACTTGAGGCCTGGTTTCCTTGGTTCGTTCACTCAATATAGTAAATGCCTTTCATGCACCGGATAGCATTGTAGCATTGAGGACATGGCAGAGAACTAGAATCTATTCATGTGACCCATTCATTCTAGCAAAGGAAGAGGCACAATATACAAGTAATAAACCAATATATATTTATATATACAAGTACTAACTAAACAAATACATATATCATTTTTGATAGAAATAAAGTAATGAAGTGAAGTCTTGTCAGTCCTTTTCTTCGAAGACCTCTCATTCAAATGCTGAAATTTACTTATTTCAGAATGAAGTCCAAATGATTTCTCCTGGCATTTAAGATCTGGTGCAATCTAGTTCTGGCTACGTTTCCCAAATTATTATTATTTCTTCTTACCTCATTCCTAAGGACACAACCATATACTTCTGTCTTATGAGGGAGTAAAGAGAAAGATCTCTGGCATTCGACTGCCTGGGTTCAAATCCCAGCCTTGGCACTTTCTAGTTGGGTGACCTCAGGCAAGTTATCATCTCTGAGTCTTACCTTTGACTTCTATAAAATGAGTAGAATGAGACTTCTGTTTCCCAGGGAGATTGTGAGAATCAGATGACCTTGGGAGAGCAGCATTCATAATAAAGAAATATATGACTTGCTGACTGATATTAATGGCTATACTATGTATATGTATGTAGGTCTATATTATATACAATTTCATCATGGCTCTGCCCTTGGCAGACTATATCCATATTAGTGCCGCATAGTAAGACTTGGACGGTGCTTTACTCTTCGTGCACAGTTGGTACACGCCAGATAAAATATGCTCAACTCCCTGGTGCATCCACCTGTGGATGGAAAATGTCCTTAACCAGAGAGACATTGTTTCCCAGGGCTCAGAATAAGTAATTAGGGGACTGTCAATGTGAAGCGGTGAAGAACTGCACTCTTTAGCTTTAAGGTCTGAAGTTGGGGACCATATTATGAGAATCCACGTGTGCCACTTGGCGGCATTAGAATTCTGAGACAGTGATCTTCAAAGAGATCCCCTCCCCTTGCAGCCCGGTGGTGAGGTGGCCCCAGCCACTCTAGAAATGGTGGTGAGCCTTTTATCATTTATATATCATTCCAGCAGGGACAGCCAAAAGGGACAAAATACTGAAAATAAAAGTTAATTAAAAAATAAAATCAAGAGAAATGTCTCTCAGAGGCCACCTCTGTTCCAGAGACCACCTGTCATTAAGCATTTTCCTGTCTATAAACCTGAGATTGGAAACCAATTGGCTCCTCTGTTGTTTAATTTTTAATGCTGACTGTCTGGTCTTGGAGTAACTGTCACAGTCAGCGGCTGTCACATAGATACGTCCCTTGCCCAGTGAAAGAGGGTGCCCGACTGCCAGAGTGGACAGCCACCGGGAGAAGCCACAGCAGAGTTCTCCTCAGACCCCACCCAGGGAATCTACTCTCACAGCGATGATCTTCTCTCCCTTCGCTCTGGATGAATCAGTGTGATAAGAGAGCAGGGAATGTTCTTGGGAGAAGGAAACCTAATGGTGGCTTCTCAGCCGCAGAGCATTAGCTTTTCACCATCTCTCCGATTCCTTGGGTCCTTGGTGCAGAAGGAACTTTTTGAGCATCCACTAGGTGCTATGCATGGTGGTAGGTACAAAGGCGGAAGCAGTGAAGCCATCAGGAAATCTCTGTTCTCATGACGTAGTCATTCTGCTCAGGAAAGAGAGAACAAGCACTTTAACAAGTAGGGATGCTGGGTCATTGTACACAGTGGTAGTTCAGGGAGAAGACAAGCTGATGATGTGGTGCCCTGGGAAGGAAGGCTCCCCGGGGAGGTAACAATTGAGTGGTAAGGCGAATGGTGAGAAAAAAAATCAGTGAAACCAGAACCACAGGGAACAGTGCTCTAAGCAGAGGGAACAGCCAATGGGGGTGGCACCAAGAAACAGAGGAATGGCACTATGCTAAAATAAAGGCAAATAGGCCAATGATGAATGATCAGCCAATTGAAAGAACCTGAAGACTCAGAACCTGTGGGAAAGGGAAGGATTTGGTCTATGGATTAACTTTCAAACCTGGGGCCAAAAAACCCAGGTATAGGTTCATCCTTGCAAATGTCAAAGAAATGTGTTTGAGGTCATGAATTCATCCTCAGTGAGTGGGTTCACTCAGCTACGCTTCCTGGAAATGAGAAATGGCATCTTACAGACCTGCTCCCTGAGTCCCTGCTCAGGACCGGTCCCCTCCAACCTTCACGAGTGCAGCGGGCTCCCTACCAGGACCCCTTCCTTCCTTCACTCTGGGCCCCAGTATTCTATCCTTCGACTGCTTCATTGTCAGCTTCCCAAACCACACCCCAAGATGCCTCCCTCCTGTTCAGTAATGGGCTTCATCTTTCAACCGGAACTCCAGCCCCTCAGTTCAGTGCACTGGGCCCTCAGGTCTGCCGTCAGCAAGCCCCAGAGTCCATGGGGCTGTGCACCACGCTCCTGCAAGCACACTTGCTGACGTCAAGCTCAATGGCCTGCTGAGCCTCCACTACCTTTACTTGGGTTCTTGTGTCTGCCTGGGTCACTCAGCCTCTTCCTCGACCCTAGGAAGAGGCTTTCTTATTCCTCACATGTCACTCCAAGCGCTGTCAGCTTCCTTCGGGAAGCCTTCTCAATTTCCCAGTCTCATAGAAAGATGTTTCCTCTGATGGAAGGTAAGTCAGGCCAGGTCAAGTGTTAGACTGGAGAGAAGGTGGAGGCCAGGCAAACTTGGGAGGGAAGAGTATTCCAGCAGAGAAAATGGCAATGCATAGACCTGAGTTGGAAATGAACTCAATCGGGTGATTTCCCATTTGCCTTGCTACCTTCTGAGCTCTGGGCTCCTGGGGGGCTGGGCTGGTGGGGCAGAGAGTGCCCATGACTTGTTTTTTGTGCCTCCCTCAGTTTCTGCCACACATGGGAAGAGCTCACCCTATTTTATAAAAGGTTGTATGTATGTATATATGCATTTATTTATTTATATTTAGAGGGAAGGGAGAGAGACAGAAAGGGAGAGAAACATCAATGTGAGTACAAAACATTGATTGGTTGTCTCTTGTACATGCCCCTACCAGGGACCTAACCCATAACTCAGGCACGTGCCCTGACCAGGAATTGAACCAGTGACCTCTTGCTTTGTGGGATGACGTCCAACCAACTGAGCCACACCAGTCCAGGCTCACCCTGTTTTTGAGCTGGTATTTTGAAAATCTTTGCAGGAATGTAGAGGGGAGGAAAAACCTGTAGTACATTTATTAAGTGGCACTATGAAAATGAGTTCTACTGTAGCTTCTGTCCTGAGAGTCATAAATAGCTTTTAATGTTTAAAATCTCATTTTTGGAGGACTTTAATTTTGTTGTTCCAGGAATGTTTATAAAGCAGATAGGAACTCCTGGTTGCATAACTGAGCAAGGGAAGCTGTTTCAGAGGGACCTGGAGAGATTTACAATACTCCCTGTTTCTGTCCTAATTAAGGCATTGTGTTTTAATAGTTCCACGGTACCTTGTACTAGAGGTAACTGGGTTTATCCATAGCTTTTCCTCAAGAGGAGATGGGGAACTTTGCTGTTCAAGTTCTAAGCTGTAAAGCCGTGGGGGTGGGATGATGGCGTATCTTCCTCATCTAGTATCCTTAGAGCGCCAGGCCCTGCCCCCAAACTGCTGAATCTGCAACGCAATGCCAAGGGGTCTGGAAAGCCGCATTGGGACACAGCCTGCAGGTCACTGTCATGCCTGCTCAACTGTGAGGACCACTGAGATAAAGAAACAATTCTAATTGAGTCTTTATGGGCCAGGCACGCTGCTGGGTTCTTCCTGCTCAAGATGTGGTCCTCAGAGCTGAAGGATGCAGGTCCCCTGAGAGCTTGTTAAATGACTCTCAGCACCCTCTGAGACCTGCCGAATTCTCCGAGCTACCGATGAGATGGATAGGATTATCACCATGGAAATCTTTGCTCTATGTGTTTTTTCCTAAAACCACTCTTTTGCTTTTCATTGTATTTTCTTTTTCAGTTTGGCTCTTTCCAGTAGCTCAGCAGCAATTTCCTTATTCGCAGGAAAGCTTCAATTTAACCCCACAGAGTCCACTTGCTGAGCAAACTTTCATTGACTTGACCTCTCTCTTTCCCTAAATCTCCTCTGTCATTCTCCCTTGCATCACTAGTTTTTTTTTTTTACTACACCATTTATTAAGTGGCCTATTCAATTACCCAACTCCCATAATTTGGGCATTTAGAGTTTTCTTTTTTTCACGACCACTGTGGCAGGCAGCTTCTAAAACAGTTCTCAGTAATCCTATAACCGCATAGAAACTCCAGGACCCTTTCTCCTTTCTGTCAGTCCACTCCCTTCTGTAATCATCAAGCCCCCAGGACATCAGGTTCTGGTCAGCAGCAAACTGTCTTAAGAACAAAAGAGACCCAAGGGCCCATTGACCACAGAAACAGTTTGGGTCAAGCTAAAGATAATATCCTGACTTCAGTTGGGTTTTAGCCCCAGGCCCACGAAAATGGAGTGATCTTAAGAACCATGCCCTCATGAAACCAGGCAGAACAATGCCACGACAGAGGTCAGGACCTGATGTGATGACCAACTACTTCCTACCCTGGCCCCAACCAGTCATGAGAGCCCACAACCTCAGCTCCTGTAGCTACTGTGATTAATGATTGTTTTTCCTCTCTGTATCCTATCCCCTGGAAAGCATTGGAGAGCCAGAGCTTTGAGCTTTAGCTCATCTGTGACTGCCGGCCTGGCACCGTTTCTTCGACTTTTTAACCCTTACTTTCTTGACTGCAAACTCCTTCTCAAATTTGATTGGGCTTTGATGCACGCAGGCAAACGGACTCCTTTAGCCTGGTAACCATCCCCACCTGCGGGCATGCACACCTTTCAGTGATCCCTTCCCCTAGGGTTGGGCTGGGCTTGTTTTTTATGGACAGATGATGGCCAACATGATGGGATGTCCTCGTGAGATTAGGTTATAAATGACAGTGACTTCCGTCTTGCTTAGCCTTTTCTCTCAGACCTTTCTTGGGTGGCTAACTCTGATGAGCTGAGCTGCTGCAGTGTCAGAGGCGCTATGGCAAGGCTCACATGTCAAGGGACTACGAATAATCTCTACCTGACAGCCATTAAGGAACTCGGGGCATCAGTGTAAGAATTTGCAATGAACTGGTTCCTTCCAACAGCCAAGGAGTGAGCTTGGTATGAGATTCACCCCTCTTTTGTACCTAGAGATGACTTCAGGCTTGGCTGATAGCTTGATTATAGCCTGGGAGTTACCCAGAGGCAGAGGTCCCACTGAAGTAACACTTGGACCTGACCCACAGATGCTGTGGAATAATAAATGTTATTGTATAAAGCTACCACGTTTTGGGATAATTTGATATGCAGTAATTTTAACTACCATCATGTTCCTGTCATTGGAGGTTCATTGGTTCAAGGTCCAGTGTGTAGGATTGTTGGAGAGGTTCACTCCTTGCTCCAAAAGTGTACGGAAAAATCTAATGGCGGAGAGACTGCCAGTATTTTTCAAATCTGGTTTTCCTCCCTTTCCCGTGTACAGTATAACACCCCTGTTCTGATCCCCCCTGAGTCCAGATGGAGGGTGGGCCTGATAAGATGTGCCTGGTCATGATGAATGCCTGGCAGAGGCACCCAGTCTGGTTCCTAAGACATGCCCTGTTTAAGGAGATCCCTTCATGTTCTTACTCTTTGCCTGTTAGCTGGTTGGATGCAGAGGACCAAGAGAAGACTGTAAGGAAGACTTAAAGGACAGTGAGCTGGCGGAAGAAATTTGGTCCCAAGGGGCTACTTTGAGGAGTGTCTCCTAGGGAACTGCGAACTAGGAGCATTCACATTGAACTTTGTGGGATCAAGAGTCAATCTTTGTTTCATAAAGTCCTTGAGATGCTTGGGTTGTTTGTTATGTAGTTAACTTAGCCTCTCCTGGTCGTTCATTTATTCTCTTTGCAAATATTTATTGGCTACCAGGCACTACACTTATATTGATGCAGAGCCCAGAGTTTCTCCTTTAAAAAGTTCATAATAAATTAGGAAAGGAGACACACAAAAAGGCAATTTAATTGAAATATAATAGGGATATACTCATGGATCTTGTTCAAATTCCCTTTACACATCAAACACCCCCCCATCCCCTGTCTTTAACAGCATGAACCTTAAAACCTTCTTCATCACATTTATTGAATATCTACCATGGGTGGAGGCAGGAAAGTGGCTGTTTCAGATCACAATGAATTTGGCTCAAATAGAAGTATTTTGTATGTAGGAGATCAGAAATGAAGTCACAGAAGGAAAACATGCCTAGACATTTGGTATGTGTTCACAAGGCACGGGGGAGCCATTGATGGTTAGAAAAGATACAGCATAAGCTTTTATTTTAGGAAGGTTTATTAGGCAGAGGCATGCAGGGTGGCCTGGCAGAAAAAAGGCAACACACGTGCAGAAGGTCCAGGTGGAAGGCTGCCTGTGTAGCAGATCAGGCATGAATCAACAGAGGCCTGCCCGAAGGCAACAGGAGAGGAAATTAATGGGTAGAAGTTAGTTCTAAGAGAAAAATCTATAAATCTGGCTGAGGGAAATTCCCCCCACATGATCTTAGAAGATTGCTTGGTGGTTAACTTTTTATTTCTTCCATTTGTATTTAAGAGTGTGTGTGTGTGTGTGAATGAATCATTTTCAGAGTATAAGATGTGATGCTATGTCTAGAAAAGGTTCTATTTCTAATGAAGTTGTATTGAATTATATTTATCTTATACTTTATTCTGTAACAACCTCCTCCCCTCCATTCACACACTTAGGAATAAAGTTAGCAAGACTTAAATATACTAAGCTGAGAAGACAGGGCTTCATTCCTGGTGGGTAATGGGGAAATGGGCAGGGAGGGGCCTTGAAACCATATGATTTTAAACAGGACTAGCAGTAGGGGAGCCTGTGACTCACTGGGCTCCCCAGGTGCACAGGGACCACTCCGTCTGTGCTCATAAACCAATCACCGGCTGTGTCTGCCCGTGGAAGGGAGGCTGCCATGGGGAGGAGCCTTGTGGGAAGACAGCCCAGGTGGCTGGGGCAGGCTGAGTCTAGGACATCAAGGTCAAAACCATTGTCAGTGAAGCAAGGACACTTTTCACTGTAATGACCCAGTTATACTGAATTCACCCTGTGGATATACAAGAGATGAGAACGTGGAGTCCCAAGTTAGGACAAGATGTCGACTTTCCCAATCTCTTGACCATGCTGGCAGATACCTGAAATTAGGTGTAAGTCAGTAGCCAAGTTATTCTCTGTCGTTTTATGTTGCACTGTTTCAAGGAGAGGTTTTTCCATTTGGACAACCTGCTTCAGTGTGTCAGGACAAGGAAACTGCTTGTGTATCTGTTCAATCTTGTCATGCAATTTTCTCTTTCATATTCTTGCTGTGGTCTTTGCAGAGATAAAGAATAGGCCATTATCCATGTACAGTGGTGGGTGGACTTGGAGTGAGAATGCTAACCTCTAGGTGTCTTTGTTCCTGTGTCAGTTTCCCGGGGCGTGTGTGATAACTGTTTGGGTAAGATGGATGTAAGGATGAACTGAGTTAACCTGTGTGGAACACTCACTCCTAAGAGTTCTTGCAAAACTCAGCAAAAATTAGCTATGACTGTTATTTATATCATTGATTCATCACTGAACGAAACCATAGTTGTAGAAGAGTCTGAAAAACACAAAGATAAGATGGAAACCAAATGGTTGATTCAGTCATTTTGGAAAACAAAAGTCACTTGTCAAAATTAAAAGCCTTTTAGCTAATTGTCATTGGGTCTTGTGGAAGGAAAAAACAAAATTTAATGAATTTTTCCTGCTTTTCAAAATTTCTTGACTTTATATAAGCATGGATAAATCAAACCATTATCTTACACAAAAAATATAAGTGTAGGAAAGCCCAACAGGTTATACTATATATTTCTATCATTTATTTATTTTTCCATTTAGTCAACAAATATTTATTTGAACTCATGTATCAGGCACTGAGTTAGACTTGTAACGTATATAGTTTCTTTCATCAAACAGCTTTTGATCTAGTGGAGGAAGCAGTGATGGACAAATCGGTAAGTACCAAGAAAGGGTATGTACTTGGCAAAAAATGGTGCCCTTAGGACTCTCGGAGGCCCCAGGAGGGAGGGAGAACTTTCCAGAAAGGACTTCCCAGAACACAGCAGCATCCTGCAGACAGGCATGGGAGGAGGTGAGTCCTGGCAGAGCGAGCAGTGCCAGTGAAGATGTGGAGCCATGTACGAGTCTGGAGAGCTACGCTCCTTAGGCACTTGCCACTTCGAGTACAGTTCAGACCAGCAGCTTGGTTGGAAATACAGCATTGCAGTCTCCACATGCAGGGTGTGAGGCGGACTGTGGAGCCAGGAGGGGACAAATCTTGGAGAGCCTTCCTGTACCACTGTGTCATTTGGAACTTACTACCGTGAGCTCTTTGAAAGCTATGACCCAGACTACTTCCCACAGTGCATCCCACAGTGCATTGCACATGGATGCTCACTGCTATGTCCAGTGAATGCTGTGCTGAGGAATATGACCACAAGACCTTTATCAACTGACCCACCTCCATTGGCTCACCTGACCTCCCGATCCGTTTAAAGGCAGAGTCCTACCTTCTCTCTCACTCAGAAAAAAAGAAAACAGAGTGGTATTTATCTTCTAAAATAGCTCAGCGCTGTGATGGCAGATATGGAGAAAAATAAATCCTCCTCCTCCTACATTGTTCCAGACCAGTTGCCAGTGAATTCTCCCTGCTCCTACCTCCCGGTCTCCTAGGCCGAGGACCTGGCCCTCCCATTTTAATGGTGGGCACAGCAAGTACTAGTTATTGTTGCTGATATTTCTGAAGCCCTGGAAGGTCACCTGGGATTAAGATGGATGCAGCCTGAATGTAAGGTAGCGTGCTGCTATTTTAATTATGAAAGACAAGATAAATAAAGGGAAGCCCCTGGGGAGAAGAGAAGAAAATGCCAGCCACAGCCCAACAGGTGAATAGGCTTTTACTGGAGACTGGGGTTCAGGCTCGGGCTGCCCAGGGCCTGTGATCAGAGAGAAGGAAGACGCCACACAGACCTCATCTCCTTGACAGTGTGATCCCACTAACCCGTTCTCCTCGGCGATGAGCAGAGGCTGTCTTGAAGAGCACAGGAACTGGAGATAAGTTCGCACACCTACGTGTGTCTTTTACTCTCAACAGCATATGTTTATGCCTGTGAAATTGTACCCCGCTCTTACTCAGAAGGAAACAGTCATTTGCTCTCTGGAGGAACATGTGTTGACTCTCTCCGAGGCTGTTTGAGGCGATCCATTTTGCTGGAGACACACAGGGCAGGTCGGTGTCTGTGAACACACAGAGGCCCCAGGGCTGCGTCTCCCAGGGAGGTTGTCCTGTTAGGCACTGTGATTTTTCAGTTTTGTTGCACACATGATGTCTCAGAAGATGGATGTGTCTTTTCCAACAACCACCACTTTTGTATAAAATGGAAGGTTTTCACGTTCTCTCTCCATCTTCTGTATCTCAACTGGTAACAATATCAGAACTACTCCCTCCTGACAACTATATTCATTTCTCATTAAAGATATTTCATGTTTTATTCAGGAATTTAAATGAAGCTATCAGAGCCTGGAATGGCATCCACTTGGAATAATTGTATCTCACTGATGCCAGCCCCAAGAGTTCTAATTAATATATATTTAGCTCCCTGACTGTCTTTAGACCAAACGGCTGAGCGTAGAAGACAGGAAGAAAAAACACATTGAGATCTGAACAGGAAAAGTCTTGTTTAAAAGAGGGAATTTTTGGTAATTGTGCTTTTCAAGTGCTCTGTTCCAATATCTATGACAGAAATTATGTTCTGGCCACTGAATGCTTTATGAAAAATGGACTACTTGACAATAATTATTTTTATTGATCACATAATGAAGTTATTAATTTTTAAATCTCCTTTCTTTTTTTGTTGTTGTTACAGAAATGTTCATGCCCAGGGAATTATACGTCCTCATAATCCTCCTTAGGTCTTTTCTCCCCTTCCTTTTCTCTGTCCTTTCTTGGTCTGACATCACACCGTTAAAAAGAGATCTCGTTCCATTTTGCCAATGAGAAAATAACTGGAGCCATCTTGGGATTACTTGTCCTCCCTAAACCCATCATACGAAGAGAAGCTAATTGGGTACCAACCTCATTCCTTATGGGGTTTGCCATTTCCCCTTATTCCCTCCAACCACATCCCCATCCTCACCGGCAGGAAATGAGTTTAGGGACATTTCTCGTGCTGGTCTCACGTTGGAATTCATAGCACTTGTGTTCGCTTAGAAGCCTCAATTCACTTCAGATCCTGGGATGCCAGGGGACTGCAGTTTATAAATCACTGCAGTGGCGCACTGCATGCAGAGATCAAGACCCCTGTGAGCTCCAGTCGTATTGAATTGCACCAGGCAATGGGGTGTCCTTAAGCGTTTACAGTAAGGAAAAACAAAGGTCTTATAAATAGAACAATTCAGCTGACCTTGCGCCATTTACAAGGCACTATTGGAAAGGGAAAGTGTGCTGTTTTCCTATGTTTTCAATCTCAGTCTCGTTCACTGCCGAGGGTAGCTCTCCAACAGGACATACAGTAAATTGGGGTTTAGACATCACCTGCACCAAAAACTCCAGTTGTTATTTAAACAACATTTTGGGGTCATTTAGTAGTTTGTTAGTGTGCCATGAACCTGCCAGGAACCTGGTTTATGTGGTGAAGATTTGTGCTCATCCCTGGCCCTCCGCAACCATGATGTCATTGCCACTTCTCCCTGATGTGAGAGAGACGGAGGTGGGTTCTTGCGTTTGCAACACGTGTGACGTGGTGAGGCAAGCCTCTTGTTCCCCACGAGCCAGTTTCTCAGTGTGAACCCAGGATGTAAAACTGTTTATTTCACTGGGGGTGTTATTAGGCTCACTGTGATAACAGAAAAAAGAATAACTTAGCTTATCTTGTCGAGGCACGGCACTCGGTGCTAAACATCCATTTTCACACTCAGGAACAAAGATATAGTGTCAATTGTTGTAAGCGACATTCTTACACCAGTGTGGATAATACTTTTAAAATCTATATTTAACCAGGTTAATATCCACCACCCACCATGGAAATCAGACAGGGTGTTCTGGGGGAAAAGCAGAGTTTCTGAAAAGATTTCTGTTGGAAGCTAGATCCAGTCTATTTCCCAATTGGTCCAAGAGAGCATCTTTCTGAGCAAAAACAGGCTTCCTGGAGCGGGGGCTGGGGAGCTCGCAGAAGGGCTCAGACACTCGTGCTTGGTTGGCTTCCATATGCATTAGCACGCGGCTGTACTGACTACCACTTCCATTTGACCAGGCTCGGAGGGGTGTTTATGATCTGAAACACCTCACCGCGCAGGCACGGTGACAGTGGTGTCACGAGGAGAACAATAACCAGGAACAGATGCATGGAATATTCACTGATGTGTCAGCAACTACCATGCATGTCAGCGGTGTGCATCCTCACCAGAACAACAACAAAAAAAAAAGGAAAAGAAAGAACATTTATTTCCACAAAGCCAGTTTCCATGCCAAACCGAGCATCTGTCTGGCTTTTGTGTTTGGTACAAACAGGACTCACACACACTCAAAAATAATGTCAAAAGTTCAAAGGGTGGAGAGTTGAGAATTCTCACGTGGGAAAATAAATGAGGTCTGCGGATTGGCTGGCCTTCACTCGGCTTTACATGAAGTGTCTCCTTGGGGCCGGGGTGATGTGTGGCTTTGATTCTCTGCCCTTGTCCTTCCATAACCTGGTTTGGAATGTAGCCCAGTCCTAAGAGATTGGGGGTCACTCCAGCTTGATTGTGTGAGGTCAGAAAATGGAATGAAGCTAGGATATCTCAATTGAGATTTGAGTGTATAAAAGTATAAATCAAAAAAGCAAAATCCTTGAAGGTACACCTTGCAGCTGTTGCTACAAATGAAAGGTTTCAAAGTAAGTAGATACAAGAATGTCCAGGCTAGTGCAACTAATAACCCTCCTCGAGTTCTGTGTGAAGAATGCGAGAATACAACCAAACCCTGAGAAGTGAAGAATTCATATTATTCCAAGCAAGATACTGCCCTGAATTCTATAATTTTGCATGGTTTCAGGGGCACTAGCTTGAGTATTTTGATCAAAAATAAATCCCCTCTTTGACATGCTATGTAGTAGCATGCAAATTAAAAACTCTACTGAGGAACATAAGTAAATATCAGAATTTCTGGGATTATTTCTTTTTGTTCTTGGGAAATCTGGATAATCTCAAAATTGAGCCACTCATTCAGGAAGGCAAAAAGTAAGTGGATTTTGTTTGCTGTTACTCCTAAATGCCACGGCCTCATTTGGCTGTAGGATATTCATGATTTTATGTTTATTTAAACAGACATATCTCTAGTTTATGGGCATATTCCAGAATAGAACTGCATGCTGCTTGGAGTGTAATTCTTATGGGCAAACACCTGATCCCCTTTAATAAAAAATAAAAAGGAAATGATTTGCCTGCCATTCAAAGACCATCCTGTGTCTTGCTCACAGACACAACCTTGTAACTTGACCTTCCGAACCAGTGCATGCATCCCATGCACAGGAACTCCAGTTACAGTGAGCATGAATGACTCTTCCAGCTGCCACTTAAACATCAACTGTAGCAGAACTTGTTCGAATCCAGGATTGCAAAGCAAGACTTAGGAGATGGCGAGGTGTCTGTGATGGGTATTGAGAATTAACGTTAAACTATGTCAGATTACTGCCCTCTAAAATACCATCAAGGCAACATTTTCTCAGACCCTTGCTTTAAAGCTTTAATTTCCCTCCATGGTCAAAAAGCATTCCAATTTTCAGAACACTCACTCTTAGTGCATTTGTTTTTTTTAGGTTATTTTTTTCTTGTTTGGAGGAAGGCAATGGATCATAGTTATACAACTGTGTATATATATCAGCTAAATCAACATTTTCCAAAGTATTTTCTATGACACATAGATCCCAAAGAATGTTAGTAAATTATAGGCAACTAAAGAGACTCTGGGGAAAATAAGTTTGAGAACTGCTGAATTAAATGTAGTCAAAGAGTTGTATTAAATGTGGAACTTCCTAGAATCTTTAATATGCAAAGCAGCAAGTCATTAGTTGGTGGAAGATATACTGTTTCTCCATAGTTTTAAAAAAGCTGTGAATATCTATGTCTGAGACTGTGTTTACTGGCCTGACTTTCTAAGGAATGAACTTAGGAAATGCATTGCTAGGTGCAGTGGCACATGTCTTAGGCTACTTGACAAAGAAAGCTGCTACTGTTAAGATGGTTAATGTCAGAAGCGAGTGACACTGGAGTTTAAATGAGCTTAACTGGCCTATGTTTCTGTCTAAACCAAGCTGAGCATAATGAGGACTTTAAAACTAAAAGGGCTCTAAGACATGCTAACTTACCTCTTCAGCAGACACCCACGGATAACTTCATACATCATTTAAAATGTGACAAGGCAAAGGAAATCTGATCGGATGACTGTCCAAATAATTATAGTTTGTTCTTCAGCATTTTCTCATTGAAATCACATTGTCATCTGACTAGTCTGCTTGACACAACTAATTATTACTATCCGAGGAAAGAAGAAAGCCTCAAAATGTAGTTTAACCAATTCTCAGCATTATAAGTAATCATGGCAAAAAGAGAGAATGGAGAGTGGAAATTGAAATATTTCACTCTTTAAACTTCTGCTCTGGCTTTCCTACATAGGCTTCTCTGTACCTCATTTGTCTTTTTGCCCTTGACCTTTAACCTCTCCTGTCCCCAACTCATCTGTTTCTTTGTCCCACCGTTTTAGCCTTTGGTCTCATCACAGAGAACCTCCATGGACAACACCGGTTGAGAAAGGCCCCTGGGGCTGTGCAATGGCTTATGAGCCCTGTGGGTCCTGCCCAGCCTGCCATCCAGGGCTGGGACCTTGACCTAGCATTCAGTATTCCTGGGTTCCATTTCCTCCTCTGTAAGATGATGCTGTTGGACCAGGCATCTAAAGTCTCTGAGAGCCCTAGGCCCATGACTCTACTTTTTACTGAGAAATCTACAACCTCAAGACGACATCAGAGTTATCATAATTGGCAAACTATGTGCCTTAAAAGAAATGACAGTCAAAGAGGGCAGTAGTCAAATCCCCCTGTGAAAAAGGAGATGGCTTTCCGAAGGTGTGTGCTCTTCAGTTCTGATCACTGCCTGGATGCTAGGATGGGCATCTCTTCTGGGGCCCTTTAATGGACAGCTCTGCATCAAGCCTCCCGTATTCATCACTGGAACATCCGCCTGGGTTCCTCTGCAGCGAGAGTGATGAAAGAACTGGCCTCTTCACCACTGTCTCTCACAGGGAAAGGAAATTGCACTCTGCCTGCTCACATCCAGGAGACAGGAATTACACCACTCCTTAGATGGGAGCGTTCAGCTCTGATCGCTGCTTTTCTCCACACCTATTTCTTAGACAACGTCTCTGTGTGTGTATAAGCCCAACCCTGGGGAAATGAAAGCCCCTCACTGGAAGTAAAACTGCCTAAATATTTCGACACAAGAATACTTTGCTTTTGCCTGGATTCGGGGTTGCTTCCCTGTCCTGGCTGGTCCTGAGATTATTCCAGGGAACACGTTCTGGAGGATGAGAATGAGGCCAGTGGATGCTGACATTAAAACGACGTGGCATCTGCACAAGGCGAGAGAGGGGGCTGGTTGCACAGATTAAAGTCAAACACATCACCACTCGATTAGCAGACATGGACTTGAGTGTGTTGTCTAGGATTTTTTTCCCCCTCTGAGTAACAGGGAGGCAGTTAAAACAAAGGGGCAACTCCATTTGTTTTCTACCATCATCTTCTCTCACTTTCCCTAGTCCTGGTTTCTTACTAGGTTTATCATGAGCACAAACCACAAACTGAAGACAAGAAGAAAAATTTAAATGTAGGTACCTATTTAATTTCTCTTTGACTTGTTCTGGTCGATGGGAGTTTTCTCCCAAATGCAGCTTAAAAATATAAAACTACTAAGGAAAAAAAATGTATGCATGTTGTGTTGGAACAAAATTAGTTCTCTTACTGCCAAAAATCAGATAAATAACATATTTTCTAAAAAACAAATTTAGGATTTGATGGTCCCACCTTTTCATATGCTAGAGGATTCCTTTCAGTGGGTGAGTTCACCCCATGAAGAGCTGTAATTACTTGCCATGTTAAAATAATTTTTTATGATATTGAGAGAAAGAGAAGGGGAAGCAGAAATGAGTGAGAGACATTCGTGTGGGAGAAGCCTAAAGCTGTACGTGGGAGGCAGAGAGTTTAAAATGCAATGTCTTTAATGAAGAAGAATTTCATTCCCACGGTAGGGAGCGGTTTTGACAAAGTTTCATGGCTTGCTGCCAGGGCGGGGGGCCATTCCGTGTGGCCGCAAGGCAGTGAGTGGAGCTTGCGAAGGCAGTAACCACTAGTTACAAAAAGTTTGTTTGTTGTTTTATTTTATTTTATTTTTTAAATCACATTAATTCCTGTCAGGGAACACGGAGTGAAGGACTCACGGATCTGGTACAAGGAGGAACCGTTAAGCAGACACAAGGAGGAAGAACTCTCGTAACTTCCTGCATTCCTTCCGGCCCTGGAACTTCCTTTGTTCCGACATTCCCGACACAGCTGTTTCCCCTTCAGTCCCAGACCCCAGCTGCCGGAGTCTCCACCTCCTGGCTCCTGCTGCACATGATGTACAGCAAATCTGAACGCTGATAAGCAATGTCCTTTTTTCCCTGTCCTCCTCCCCCTGCCACCCTAGCCCCTAGCCCAGCATTCCCTTTGGTCTTCATGGGGAAGAGTAGTGAGGAAAAAATGGCCAGAAACACTTCACATTCAGACCTTCTAAACGGCAAAGTAAATCCTTGAAAATATTTAGAATCTCAGATTTCTCGTTTGGAAGCATTTCAGAAGCCTCCTTTGTGAGACAGAAATTGATGGCTGGCATCACTGTTGCAGCTTGCTTTTAGAAATCAGTACAATGTTAACAAACATTAGTGTGTGAGCTACTCTTTGGTAGAAACTAGAATATAACTAAACTCAATGAAAAGAAGAAATAAACTGTAAGTAGTAGTCCTTTCTTTAAAAGTTTACAATTTTATTTATTGCTACCTTCATTCAGATTTGGGGGTAAAAAATAAGGAAAAGGCTAGGTCCCACTCATGGAGGAATTTACCAATAAATTTAGAAGAAAAGACATGTAAGTAAAAAGAAGGAGAAGGTAATGGAAAGCCATATTTGAATCACTGCAAAATATTGGAACTTTTTATCCCATGCCTTGACATGTGGCTGGAATGCAGGGTAAGACAGGGTCCACAGAGCCAGTGCACTGGGGGATGGAAAGGGGGAGGGATGAGTCACGGAAAGCCCATGGTAGGAGGTGTTCTGTCTGAGTGAGTAGGGAAGGAGGTCAATGCGAGACGGCTTCAACAGAAGCCCAAAAGGGGAGACACAATCTTTGGATTTCAGATAGGCCTTAGAATGCGTAGGTACTGCTGCCTCGTTAACCACAGGGCACAGTAAATTGTGGAGAAGGATGCTCGTGCTCCAGGCTGCAGAGAGCCCAGCAGCAAGAGGGGATGCGAGCAGAACCAGTGCCCTCTCTTCCCCATGACATCACTCTGCCTCCAGCTGTGCCTCTCTGAAGCCCGTGTAGGGGATTCTCATGCGGTGTAATTGGGAAGGACTTGCACCCCTGAGCCAGAAGACAGGGTGGGTTTAGAACTTAGCTGTGCCACTTATGTGGCACATGATCTTAGGAAACTCAGTCTGCACTCTAAAATTTTCAGATTTCCTATTGGTAAACTGGTAATAAATTGCATCTTGCCCCTTGGGCTATAATGAGGATTAACCAAGGGATTAACCAAATAGCTGTACAGTTCCATCAATGTTTGCTTTATGTAGTAATGATACAAATTGCCATTATTAAGGAAGAGGATATATTTAGGCTGGTAGGGGATTGACTTAGCTAGGGTCAATATGTTCTCTGAAAAGATGTGAAGAAATTCATCTAGGCAGATAAAACCATCAACGTCATATTAAAAAACAATTGATAACAAATACTGCTTAAGATGAACAAGAGAATTTTTTATATCTTGTTTTAGTTTATAATATGGTCTCTCCAAAGTGAATTTTAAAAATAATTCTTAAACAAAAATTAGCACAGTGAATAATTGATGCCCACAACCATTTTCACACTTTATTGAATTATTATAGTTTATGGTCATTAATAGCATGGACGGTTGAGCCAGGCTGCCTGGCATTGGAACCCAGCTCTGCCATTTAGGAGCTGTGAGACATTGGGCAAGTCTCTTAACCTCTCTGATCCTCTGTTTCCTGCAAAATAGAAATTAGGTTGTAGAGGGGAGAAAGTTAATACATACAAATGTCTTTGAACAATGTCTGAAACATGGGTGCTGGGTATAATTATTAAGAATAATCCTTTGGCTATATAAATAATAAAACAATAATGAATACAATTAAAATAATACAAAACAAATAGTAAGATAAATTAATAATTACTAAATAAATATTAAATAATACAACTATCACAGGTAGGTTTGTTGTGAATGAAAACATAACTAACTAACTTAAAAGCTTTGGAGTATCCTTTCTACTATTTATGTGGATGGGTGCTCTCTAAATAATTTGCTTTCTAGTATCTAGATGTTACTTTGTACCAGGTGGCAGCAATCACAGTGATAGCTGCCACAGTTTTGGGGGGTGAAATAATCAGTCTTACAGAGCTGAAATTGAGATTCTAAGCCTTCAAGTACTTCATGTTTTACAGGGCCTACAACTCCTTTTGTATTTGATATGCCAATTCTCATCCTTATAGTGTGATTGGGAAGGAGGTTTCATTTAAATTCTCTAAAATCCGCCCATAGTACAGCTGCTTCTTTGGGCTTTTCCAAAGCATTGGTGAAACATCCAATTACACCAAAGTGGCACCTTGGACAACAGCCCCAGCACTGGCTGGGAGCCAACTGCAAATGCAGAGTTCTTGGGTGCCCCCCACCTGTGGTACGAGAAACCCTGGGGTGGGTCCAGAGATCTCCCACCCTGGATGAGAGCTTCTGATGCCTACTCAGTCTGAGGACTACTGTGGTGCATCAACCTGAATACCAGAGTTGGCATAAATCAAGCATTAAACAAGTAATTATAATGGCTGCTGGACATCGCTGGAGAAGAAGCATGCATACATTTCCCCCCTTCTGTTTCTTGCTGACACATTCTTCCTCTTAGATGTGTTAAAATGTTACTAGCCATGCCATGTTGAAGTGACTTTCCCCTGAGCCTCAGAGTCATTTCTGTCACCTCCTATTATGCACTGATTTAATTAGTTTAACCCTGGGAAGGCAACCTTAATTTCAACTTTGTAAATTGCACACCCCTGTTCATGATTTACCTTTCCGGACGAGTGCCAGTGATTCTAATACTCTTTTTAAGAGCACACACTTATGGGTGGTTGGCAATGATTAGTTTAGGACCTGGTGTGGTTTCATGGGGAGGGTGTATTTAAAATGCACAGGCCGTGATCTTGCTGTTTAAAGACTGGCCATTACTAGACAAGCTCTGGTGGGCCTGGGAGAGTGTGGGTGGGGAACTAGAGGAATAGACACCATAAGCAAACCTGGACAAATGTTTTAGAGTGGGACTGGAATTTTGGTGCAATTTCAGGGCCAGTGGACATCGGAGGCTATGGCAGTGACATTCAATTCTGGACAAATCTCAGATGTTCTGTGCTACTTTTGTCCATGTAAATTGAAGGTAGGGATAGACAGATATCTTCTTCCATCATCCATCCATCCACCCATCCGACAAACATCTACTGAGCGTCTCCTATACGCCTGACTCTGGTATCACAGTGGACAAACAGAAAAATATCTGCCCTGTGAGGTGGGTAAAGCTGTTAGCATTAGGCGTGACTTCATATAATAGACTGCTCTATCCCTAACTATTATGGCTGATACATGACAACATTTATTTCTCATTCGTGTAAAAAATTTAGAAGGGTAATAATACAATAGCTCAATAGGCATCCTTCAGTTTTTTTCCAGTGATGGCTGGCTTCTTCTAGAAAGAGTGTTCCATGTGACTAAGGCAGAAAGCTCCTTATAAGTACAGTGGTACCTTTGTACTCATTAATTCACTATGGAACTCATGATGAGTGTCAAAATCAATGAGCACCAATGAAGCATTTTCTCTTGTGGGGCAGTGTCACGACTCATACAAGTTCTAGCCAGTGCAATGAGTCTCGAGTAAATGCCCAGTGCTGAAACATTTTTTTTTCTCATCAAAATGCAATGAGTACAGGGTTTGAAGTGTTCTAAAGCCAACAAGTACCAAGGTACAACTGTAGCCTGACAGTCACACTTCTCCCACAACTCACTCAGGCCAATTCAGATTTAAGGAACAGGCGATTAAACTCCACATGTCATTGGGAGGAGCGGCGGAAGACTTGCAGCCATATTTAATCTACTACAAAGTGACTGCAGAAGAAAACTGGCTAGGAAGTCAATTAGCCAAGCCTGGAACTTGGACTTGCCCTTGTATCATGAGGGTCCAAGCAGCTGGTCTTGGTGCTTTCAAAGAGTCAGTTAAACAAGTTGATTTTTTTTTTTTTTGAAGCATGGAAGATCATAGTTGGTTATAGGACAGTAGGAGGTGGTAAGATTTTGCAGCAATGGTATCTTTCTTGAATGCCTAGACTGCAGTACTCTGGAGAGTGCCCTGGGGCTTTGCACTTAGCCCTTTAGGCTGAGTCTTCTACTAATTGTAGCTGATAGTATTGGTCATCCTCTTCCCCAAAGCTCCTTCCCCTACCCCTTCCTGCCAAACAACTGGGCTGCTGCTTCGTGGTTTCTTTCATATTTGTGAATACTCTCTCCAGTCTGGGAAATCAGATTGTCTCATTTAAATTTAATTTGAATTTCTGTTTGAAGATTCAACCTGAGACATCAAAGGGAATCCACAAAAAATGCACTACAAAATAAATGATCAAATGACTCCTGAAAACATTGCACTTCTTTATCTGGAAATATTGGATCACAACTCCAATTTCTTTTGTTAAAATTAAGGGGAGACTTAAAACAAACTGCCTCGGAAGTCTGACATGGCGTTTAACTAACAGACAAACTGTTATAACCTTGTAGGGTTGTAACCATGCATTCTCTGTCTAATTCATAATGACTGGGATTCTTCTAGTCACTAAGCTTCAACTTGGCTTGACGTTGGTTTTCTTCAAGTCATGAAAATACAGATCACAGATGCCTAATTTACAATATGGGAATAATTAATTTGTCAGTTTATCTGCTCAAAACAGTAAGTTTTGTGTTGACATGTGGGCTTTGAGAAACTAACTTCTTAAACAACAAATTTACCTTAATTATTTGTGCATTTAATTTTTGAAGATCTGAAGGCCCTTTCCTCCAGTTTAATATACTTAGAAGTGGACATTAGAAGAATCAGCCCCATAGTGAATTAGTACTCAACGCAAGTCTGGCAGGTGCTTGGGAAAACAACAGAAGCAGGGCATGCGGTGTGCCCTCAGGGGTGCAAAGGCACTCTTCCCAGAGGGAGGAAGAAGAGCACCTGGTGAATGAATGAGCCATCGCCGCTGGTCCCAGCAAGCGTTTGATGGACGATCAGAAACCTGAGTGAGTGATGTCTTGACTTGTCAGGAACTAAAAGCCCAAAGTGATGGAGAGAAGTCCTGGGTTTTGGACACAAGGAGTTTCAACCAAAGGCCATGATCCAGGGGGAACCCTTCCGGCTGCGGTGAGAGGAGAGGATTTCCTTGTTTTCTGTTGGCCAACAGAACTGGGTCGGAAGAATCCATAATGAAGAGTTAAAATCAAGAATTATTTTTTATTTTATTTTTTTTTATCCTCGTACATTTCTCATTGCTTCTAGAGAGAGAGAGGAAGGGAGAGAAGACGGGAGAGAGAGAAACATTGATGTGAGGGAAAAACATCGATCAGTTGCCTCATGTACACTCCCCATCCCAGTTTGGACCCACAACCTGGGTATGTGCTCTGACTGGGAATCAAACCTGCAGCCTTTGGGTTATGGAAAGATGCTCCAATCAACTAAGCCACATGGGCCAGGACAAAAAATATATATTTTTAAAGAGAAGGAAATGACTATGGAATTCTAGGAAAGAAGTAACTTTCCAGCCAGGGACTTGTAGAGTTGGCAGCTTTGTGTGTGTTTAGGAAAACCAGCTGATGGACCTTTTGCCAGCACCATTCTCCTCTCTCCTGCTGTGGGGTTGAAGGAGAGGGTCCTGACAAACACAGTAGAATTTTTCTGTTCGATCAAATTATGGCAATATGAAATCTGTCTGAGCAATGTGGTTTGCTTTTCAGAATGACTGGAGAGATATAAGAGGAGTGACAGAGGGAAAGAATCCCATAGGAGAGTAAACCCCTCCAACAAAACAGCAAGTCACTCCAAGAGAAAGAATGGCTGGAGGGAAGCTTCTCGAGGAAGGCAGCTTTGCAAGATCTAATATCTAAGTTTATATTAATTCCTGTTCTGATCTGTGCTGAAGCCCCTCTGCCTTATGCCCTCATCCCTACCAGGTTCCTTAGTAATGGTGCTCTTTGGGGACAGTGGGGGAAGGGAGCCTTTTTGTGCTTGCAGCAATGAAGAGGGAGTCCCTGAGGACAGCAAACTTAGGGGACGAGAGACTGGTGCTTCACGAGGCTAGAGCAGCTAAGCACGCTGCAGTGCGGACCGTCGCAGAGATGTGAGCAGAACATCCATCCCACCCCAACCCCCAATGCCAGAGGAGCTTGACCCCTCAAGTGCGTGTGCTTGTGTTGCCCTGTGTGTGAAAGAGCCTTGGGGAGGAGCGCCAACCCTGCACATGGAATGGAGATGAGCTATTCAGGATTCGGACCCTCTGATTGTGTGTATCTGCATTTTAGAGGAGGTGGCAATGTTCATGTGGATGCCGGAGTGACCAGAGTCTGCTTCCCTCAGAAAGGAAATGTCTCCATGCACCTGCCTGGTAGCTGTGACTCCATATCAACAAGCCTGCCCTGCACTCCTCCTCCACACTGCTCTGGCCCCTGCAGGATACTGCCCAGGGTTCGTCCGGTCCTCTTTTTATTAAGTTCAGCAATAGGAGTTTCTGCCCTTCCTCCTGGGATGTCTTTTATATTTCTGTGTTATGAACTCACTGTATGGATTTTGGAAGTTGTTATTTTAATTGATCAAACAAGCAACAGAGAATTGTCTGCCAGTCCTGACTCGGTAGAATCTGAGATGGTTCCAACATCAGAAAAATTTCCAACCGAAAAAGGTGACAGAGGAGGCCGAGGTGAGCGGGGAGGGGAGAGTTGCAGATCCCTGCCTAGCCACAGCCCTGTTTGTCCTTGATGCGTATTCCCACCAGATTTTTAAAAAATGCCATCTCACTTAAGTGCCTTTTCTTCCTAAAGATCAGGAATAATAGAGTGTTTTTCTAACTGAAAGGTAGGAATTGTGGTTTACAAAATGTATTGATTTTGATATATTCAGTCAACATGGCTATCAAACCTGGCCACTGCCCCCATCCCCTTGGCCTCTGCCTCAGATAAACCCTCATCACCGTGCTCTCCAGCTTCCGGTCCTCCTCACTGCTCCCCAGGCTATTCTGCTAAAACACACATCATCAGAGCTTGCCATTTCCTTGCTCAGAGTGTCACAGTGAGTATCTCTTGCCTTCCCGAACCTGGCTTTTCCTGCTCAGGGCCCGAACCCCCTCCCACCATTAAGCAAGTTAACCTTGTAGAGACCTTCCAAGTGGATGGGTCACCCTTCAAGTGCGACTTGCTCTTTCATTCTTCCACACCTTTCGCATCTCATCCCCTACCCTGCCCTGGCTACTACTACTATCTGACCATCAATTCCTGGACAAAATTATTAATGAGTATTTCTTTTGAGCTATACCCTGAGAGCAGACGTTTGAAGATAATGCCTCCATATGTGATGATTAGTAAAGCGGCATAAAAGAGAGCCTGTCTTCAAAGACTTGCATTGTAAAAGAGAAAAAGGAATAAACCGGTATTTTCATAAATGCAGGATTATTCTTATAATGTAGATTTGAGGAAAACAAGTGGTGACATAGTGCTCAGCCCTTAGCATGCAAAAATGAGATAATACTCTAAAAGGGACAAACAAAGCAAAAATCCTTAGTTCTCCAAGGCTGTCATTCCACAGAATTTCAACAAATTATACAATTTAATATAATAAATTAGAAATTTATTATATTATTGTTTGCTCTTTGTACTATTGTCATTACTTAAAATTAATTTTAATGCAAAAAATAACTATAGCAGATTGGGTTGCTACATTGAAGTTGTATGGTATTTACATGCCAAAGAGCAAGCTAATGTGGGAACATATAAAATATTTTGTAAACTATTAAAATGTTGAATCTTGCAGAAAAAATATATGCTAAGTCATGGGATATTATTTCAACAAAGAAGCTTGATAATGAAATTTGGGGGCAACCAGGCCTTGTAATAGTGAGCTAGGGTCCAGGATAAGCAGGCTAGCCAGGTGGGACACACGAACTAGAAGCAACACTGGAGTGCAGGGGCACGGGGAGAGTGCGGAACATCAGGGGAGGGGACAAGGTGGGGTGAAGAGGGGCAAGGAGGGGGTGGGGATAAGCGTATCTACGCAGCAGGTGCGCTGCAGATGGGGACGGTGAGAGGACGGGAAGGAAGGAAGGAGACCACACAGACAAGACAGAAGGGGGGAAAATAAGAAACCAGAATCACTAATTTTAACTTGTATAAAGATCAGCTCCTTGCTGAGTCTACGTTGGACCTTTGTGAATATTTAGTACATCTTTTGGACCTTGCTAATAATATATAACCAGGAAAGATTTTTTTCTAGCCAATTGGGTAAAGCTGAATGCAGACTTTACTTACTACCTTTCACCATATACATTTTCATTGCCATAAGCTAAACTATTAATGTATTCTAGAGCTAAAATAGATGAACTCTGCCCACAGCTGAAGATGATTCTAAAAATTAGTCAAGATAATTTAAGGCTGGTCCATTAACAGCATATTTGTTACACCTGGCACAAGTTTGAGATTTTTAAAAAAGACATTATCAAATTTGATCAGAACCAATGTAAATGAAGGTAAGAAAAGGTATAATTAGTAGAGATGATTAAAAACATTGAAAATGAAGAAAAACATGACAAATGCATTGCACTTGGGATGACTTATTCAGTGGTAAAAATTATTTTTAAGAACAAAGAACCCGTCTTAACAACATGCAAAAGTTTGGTAACCAATAAGGCAAATGGAAGAATAATTGATTGAATAGGTTATAAAGAACAACAACTGAAACCGCTAGTGTGACTGGAGGCTCCACTTCACATTAGTGTCTATTAGCTTAATCTTTGCACAGTGCAGGGTGAGAGTTGGTTAACCTCTCAGTGGCTAAACCTAGTGTAATGTTGCTGCTAATGCTTGTGCCACAAAACACAGGTTCAAGACCCTTTCCATAGTGTGTGGTCTCCAAGGGAGGGGTGAGTAGGTGAATCTGGACACAACTGACATGCCCATGACCCTAAATCATTGGGAATGCCGGGATCCTCTGAAAACAGAGTATGGAAAATGAATGAAGAATACTGTAGGGTTCTGAAGAACCTCACTTAGAGGTTTAACACAGGAGAAAACGCCCATGAAGAAGACAAGGAAGGGGCATTCAGAACAGTGCAAGGAAAGTCAAGAGTGTCTTGATGCAGAGGTCAAGGAGAGACAGGGTTTCAAGAAGGATGGAGGAGTCAGCATTTTAAATGTTTCTGAGCTTCAGTGAGAAGAGGATAGAAAAGCTTCCATTGGTTTGATAACCTGGGGATCATCAATGATACTAATAAAAAAACTTCAGTGGACTAGTGAATAATATTGCAATGGACTGAAGCGTAACTAAAATGAGTGAAATGGGAGACAGCTTCCATAGACAATGGCAAGGAATTTCTTGTGACAGAGAAGAGATGAGATAAAGAGCTAGAGCACTGGGGCCTAAGGAGCATTATTTAAAGGATGGGAGGTGCAGAGCATGTTTGTGAGCTGATGGGAAAGACTGGGTGGGGGAGAGAGGGAGAGCATAACTGGAGAAGCAGTGTTCTTTTTTTTAAAATAAGATTTTATTTATATATTTTTAGAGAGTGGGGGAGGGAGGAAGAAAGAAAGAGAGGGAGGGAAACATTCATCAGTGGCCTCTTGTCTGTGTCCCGACTGGAGTCTGAACTGCAATCCAGGCATGCGCCCTGACTGGGAATGGAACCAGTGACCTTTCCCTTTGCAGGATGATGGCCAAGCAGCTGAGCCACACTGGTCAGGGCAAGAAACAGTGTTCTTGATGAGATCCTGTCATCAGGGAGAGGCCAGGACTCAGGAGGGAGAGAGGGAAGGTGCATATGGACCCAGGTGGATTTTCGATAGATGGGAGAACATTCAGTGGTGACTTTCACAAAGACAGTGACCCATGATACAAGACCATCAGCTGATACTGAGGTAGGATGGACTGAAAAGCAGTGGGTGTAGCAGTAAGGTAGAGGCACGATGTAACTGGAATGAGTGGACAAGTCCAGAGAATAGAGAAACATACAGGAGGTGCTGGTCTGCATAGATCACCACTTTGTAATGTCAGAGCATTAATGCATCATGACAATAATCTGCCTTACGGAGCGATTTTCTGCAAACACTTGGCTGCAATGGTAGAGGCACAGAACTCATGATTGGATACGTAGGACTTTCTGGGTGAATGAAAGGGAGGGAGAGAAGAGCTTGGGAGATGAGGGTCATTGAAAGGGATTGATTGTAATAATGAGCTATAGCCTCTGAGTTGGCTGTGAACGCAAGTGAAAAAAGGAGGATGCTCTACACACCTAGTAGGATGGCTAAAATCCCAAAACAAAAATGTGACTTTCCAAGTCTTCTTGAGGAAGACAGGGAGAAATTGGAACATCTGTCCATTGCCGGTGGTAAGTTCATCTCGGAGGCTCCTCTCCCCCTATTCCACCCTTCATTCTATCTCCTAGCCCAAACCCAAGCATATGGCAGACCTCAAGTAGAAATTTGTTGAGTGGATAAATGAATGGCACCCAACAACTTTGCATAAATGGGAACTACATATCTATTTTTTGACCTGAGCCACCAGTTTCCTTTTCATGGAAACCTTTTCAGAATTCATTTTGTTTGAGACTTCTTCCAGTTTGGGAGATGCAGAATTTAGGAACCTGAACTTTGTACATTCTTAGGGTGTCAAGTGTAGAAGTTTTCATCTTTTTTTCTTTGAACGAGTTCCTTTTGATGTTAGCATTAGACTATGTACTGGCTTTGAAATGAGAGAAACAGCCTAATGCTTTATTATTTAATCATTAGCATTTCTTGATGTATTTGGGAGAGAGTTATAAACATAGCATGTTGCAGAATAGAAGGCAGCTGTGGAGGTTGGGGCAAGTTATTGAAAATGGAAATAGCAGCGATCTTGATGGAAAACAACATTCTCCGTGCGTCTGGTCGTGCGTGTGCAGCGCCTGGTGCTGTGCAGTGCGCGGTCTGCACTAACAGGGGTGCTAATATGATGTATTAAATGTCAGACCGGCATCGCTGGGTATGCGTAGCTCTCCTGTGGTACTGCCTGTTTATGCTTATTCAGCCCTTTGAATAATTTAACACGTTTCATACTCTAAATTACTCCCAGCAATTTGATGGGGCTTCTGGCAGTTTACTTGAAGTGCTCAGTGTTAGGTCAACACAGGGTCCCAGCTTCTGCTAAATAGAAGTACTCTGCCTACTTAGGAAAACATAATTAGTTTTCTCCGCAGATCTCCTGGAAGGCGGGGTGGAGTGGAAGAGTGAGTGGGGAGAGCCGGGAGGTAGCCACCGCATGCGTTCATCCGGTTGTCAATCTGGAAAAGGCCAGCCATGCAAGAGTTAAAAATTTAATGGGGCAGGAAGCTGGCCTTCAGGATAAGGAAAAGTTGAAGGGCATGGAAAACAGTTTGAGTGTGCTGTGCAAATGGGTGTGTATGATAAATGACCCTCATTTAGTCAATACTGACAGTGGCTGGGTCCTCCTTTCAGTGTAATCCTCACGTAAAACTGGCCATCCTCCGAGAGACTGGCCACAGCCCACTGGTGGAAGTGCTGCCATGTGGAGTAACCCGGGCAAGTGAAATGGCGAAGCACTATCTGATGGGGAGCCTCTTCCTTACTTACCGCTGCCCTCAGTTTACCTGGGTGGAAGCTGCAGAGCTGCTCAGAGCTCTGCTTCTTTAATGTTCTAAGAATGTGGTTTGAAGAAATCGCATTCCCTTCACCCTTTTCTCCCTTGTCGGTGACATCCAGGATAGAAAGGGCTTAGACTTTTGGAAAGGTGAGTGTTTTCAATTAAGACTTTAAATTTTACCTTTGATGATGCATCACCTTGAGTGAAGTCCCAAGTAGTCTAAGGACCCCAGGCAGCCAATGTGGCAGCAAAAGGATGATGCTAGAGGCCCTGGGCTCTGCTCTTTGTTGTGACAACAGGACTCTGATTGACGGCACCCTCTGGCTTTGAACTCCCCCACTGCTCTCGGGATATGCTGAAAAACCTTCCTGGGGATTCTGGGGAGTCTTACATATACCAAGGCACACGAAGTGCTTGCTTATCATCCATTTTTACCCCCTCTGAAATAGCCTGAGCCTCTGCTGTGACCTTAGGTCAAAACTATTTGGGGTGGTGGAAATTCATGATAAACACATGCTTTCCAAGGTTAGAATGCCATCAGTTTAAGAATGTCAGATTATCCTTTATATTTAAAATTTTTAAAAATCTCTCCGAAGTGTAAGGAGGACCAAGCGTGAGTGCGTGAGTGAGTGTGTGTGTGTCTGTGGGCATGCGTTCATCACACTCACCACAGAAACTGAGCCGTGTGCGCACCAGCACACACAGACATCTATTTAAGCTGTTTCGTTTAGGAAATTAATGGTATTTTGGGTCGTAGCAGACAAAAATTACATATATATATGCATGTATATGTATATACATAAGTATCATTTATTATTAGAAAGAAATATTCCATTATCTATCTGAAAGTCGCTGTTTTCTCTCTAGTAAGAAAGTGAACACTTATACTTCATTAGAAATAAAGTCACTGAAGAATACCATTTCCATGGAGTAATGCTCTTGAATAGTCCTCATTACATGTATTTATTGATATTGTCAAAATATAAAAGCACTTGTATGATTGCTCTTTTAACAACACACTTTTATGACTTAGAATAATATATATTTAGAGTTTCTCTTTTCTGACCAAAGAAGTGCACTGGATATATAAAATTCATTTATTGTTTTTATTCACAACAGCAGCCACATTTTTCTCAATAAACACACCACACTCATTAGAAAAATGTTATATATATAGTTTAATATTTACTTTGGTTGTTTTTTATTCCAAAAAGGTGGGAAGCTGCCTCGGTAGGGCTATCATCAAAAAGAGTACTTTTAAATTCCCCCTCTAGGTTCCCATAAAAACACTGTGCAGTGGACACAGGGCAAGCTTATTTTACTGACTACCTATGCAAGTTAGTAAAGGGAGCCCTACCCTCAGCCCAGAGCTGAAAAAACCTCGCTAGGACTACGCCGAGTTTTCCCCCTTGCATGCCAGTGACCATGGTAGTGTAACCGGCAAGGAATTGACAAGTGTGTTGTCTCCAGTTTTTGAGGATGGTGCATTTGCAAGATTTACTCTGTGGGAAAACTGAGCATCCAGACTTCAAACACCCAGAAGGCAGACACAAAGTCCAAAGCCAGGATTTCCCAGTAGCCCTAATCCCAACTGACTGTGCAAGAATGTCTGAGCTGTAGCATTTGGGTAGTCAGTATTTGTGTCCTTCACTTTCAGCTCATTCTCTTAAAGATTATTTTTCAACAAGGGTCAAGGTGTCCATTCCCTCAGATGCCTAGCTCTTCTACCTTTTGCTTGTAAACAATAGATTTTCCACATGAAAAGAAAGGGCAAGTACAACTCGCTGTCAATTTTGACTCAGTGGAGAGGCTCAGTGCACAATCTCTATTATTTTCCCTTCAGTTTTTTTGGTGACTGTTGCTAGGTGATACCTTTTCCACTAAGCATAGGAATCTAATGGGAGGGTTTGGAGACTGGGTTTCATTATATAATTAGCTCTTGATGCATTCTAGAATCTCACATATTTGTGTTCAGGTGAGAAAAAAAAATGTTCCCAGACAATCCTCAGGAATATTTACAGTAGGAGCATGTAGTGATCATACAAAATTAAAAAGTACCCATTCCTAGTATCTTAGCTCCTTGCATTTTACTGCTCATATCATCTTGCAATATTCTTTTGCGGATTTGCAGCTGGAGCCGATGTGTTAGGAGTGCTCGTAGAAATAGCAAAGCCTTCTGGACATTGCCCTTGCAAAGTGGGGGTTTCATAGATAATACACAGGATATGATATGCATCAGGTCAATGCTTACCAGCATGAGGACGTGCATATATCCATACACAAATGAGTAAGAGGAAAGAAGGAATTGGCAGGGCAGTGTTATGGAGTCTCCAGTACTCAGGGAGAACGAAACATGAGGACTGATCTTCGTCGGCCTTCTAGTTAGAAAGGGGCCCACTGGTGCAGCATCAGACACTGGAGCCCTGAGCTTGGACAGCTCCGTCGCCTCTGCAGGTTCTCCAGTTGTCTGCGTGTAGGGCAAAGGGCTTAGTCCCTCTCTAGTTTCCCATTGCTGGGAAGTCCTGTGATGCAGCATCATTTGGGTTTCATTTGTGCTATTTTGCTGCATGATAAAAAAAAAATTCTCTCCGTCTACAATTGATAGAATGATCAAGATTCTTGATGCCCATTCCTGCTCATCTATAATTGTCATCTTCAGTGAAGCACAAAGTGTGTGATGTTGAGGGGCAGAGAGTATGGGAGGCCATGTGGCCAATGAGTTTTGGTAGCAGGAGAGGAAGGGATTTTGTGAACACCAAAAGCCGCTCAGGAGAAGAATGAATGTAGGCTAAGGGGTCATAGACGTAGTGTGTGCTGGGGCCGGGCAGGTATTGCAAACAGTGGGAGCTGCTGGGTGAGCTGTCAGACAAGGTGGAGAACAGTGCGGCGAGGACACACCCCCCTGCCTAGGAGGCTTGGGTCACTCCTCCAGGGAAGCCTGATACTGGGCTTTTGAGTGAAATCTCCTTATTTCCAAATGTCAGCAACTGGTTTAAATATAGAAACATTGCACACATGTGTCCAGGTATTGAAAGATTATTTTCTGTCATATTCCAGCATCTATCTGCTTAAAGCATTCCACGAAGTAGTGATTGAAAGTGGCCCAAAGATCTCAGGTTTGTATTGTATCCCCCTACAACACGGGGATACCTGGGCACCCTTACACAGGCAATTTCTGATTTTCTATTTTGAAGATGGAATTAATTTTTCCCTTTAAAGTTATGTGTCCTACAGAAGAAAAAAAATCTCTTTGTAGAGTGGAAAATTTTAATTTATTTTCTCTTAGGGCCAAAATTAAGTGGAATAGATTAAGTATTTTTTTTTCAAACCCACTTCAAAAATGGTCCTGCAGTGAACCATTCTTAAGACCTGACAGCATCTCCCATTTTGAATAATTCCAAAGTTAACGGGAATATTAACAGGAATAGGGAATATTCGATTTGAAAGAAAAATTGAGAGTAATCTAAAGTGTTTAGCTCCCACTGTGGGTCAATCATGTTATTCTTCTTCTTAATAGCTTTTTTATAAGCTATGGTGTTCTTTCCCTGTGGCTGGAACTCCCATCCAGGTGGCAGAAAGCCTTCCTCTCTCAGACACCTTTAAATCCATCAAAAGAGCATTTGTGACATGCCCTCATTTTTAGGGAGTCAGAGGGGAGAAATAGGTCTTTTCTTCATATTTACCTCTTCAGAGGCTCTCAGAAAAGATTTCTTCTGACGAATTTGTACTTGAGCTAATCTGACCATGGCTTCTTTAGAACTATGAGCAGTTTGCTGTGTGACTTTGGACAAGCCACATTCCCTCTCTGGGCTTCAGTTTCTTCATTTGGAAGGGAGAGATTGATTTAGGCAACCAAAGTTTTCTCAGCTGTCTAGTTTATGGTCGCAGGGTGTCTTTTAAAGATAATGAAAACCAGGACTGAGTGATGAAAATGAGGTGGGCATGGAAACCAGGAGGTGTGCCTTTTCCCATCGTGTGTGGAAATGGTTGTGAACTTCAGAGAGTTCCCAAATACCCCTTTCTGGAAGGTCTCACTTCACCAGCAAAACAGATATCCCATTAGTCATTCATAATTATTCCTACTGTTAATCAACAAATCTTAATACGTATCAAAACACAGCATTTCATAAATATGAAGCGTTCTGTTGCCTCTATTCAGCATGTGCTGGGTGAATTAGAGACATTTAAGTAATCTCTAAAACTGTTGCTATTTTAAGGGCAAAAACAACAAATTGGAATGCTATTTATTTGTTTAAAATCCCAAATAAATTAAACCCTTCTGTCTTCATTCTAACTCTGCTCAATGTGTCTAGGCACCCACCACTGGCATGAAGGCTGGTGTAGTGTGTGTGCAAAAACCTCAAACAAACATTGGCAAATAGCTCAAGAACTAAGTATATAAAATCCTAGTCACATCATGTATGCACCATTAATTTAAATCCAAACCATTAGCTCTATTAGATCCCTACTTACAGGGGTAGAGAAATATGACTGTATACAGATGAACATTTTTCATGGCACGGGGACCTATATGATAGCTGTAATTCATTAAACAATTTCTCTATAATCTAATAACAGGGACCCTACTCTCCATCATATATATATATCCCAGTGATCCAAGAGCACTTGGCATTCTGTGAACATGGTGTTTATATTTGAGGTTAACCACAAGATGCAAACTCTGAGGAGGTTTAAGAGCCTTTGCAAAGCCCACTCCATCTCTTGCAATACCACACACATGGAGTGGACTTTCCTTTTTTGGCCTTCTTCACGTGTAAGATGAAATGTCAACATCGTATCGGTCACATCCATGAATCAGGAAATCAAACGCAGGTATGGGAATGCTCTAAGGTTCTATGGGAACTTAATGCAGTTCTGTGTCAGAAAAGAATCTAAACTAAGCAAGAGTGAAGGAAAAGTGATTGTAGCACTCAGAGATGAGATTGAATTCATAACACACTGGATAATATAGTGGGCCCTTGAACCAGGTGATTTGAAATCCAATTAAATCACATGTTATCTTATAACTTTGGGCAGGCTGGCTTTTCTGAGGTTCAGTTTCCTCATGTATAAAGTGGAAAAAAATAACAGTTTTTACCTACTGATAATGATCAAGATTATATAGGTGATACATATAACGTAGTTAGAAGAGTCCCCGGCACGTTGAAAGTGAGCAGTCAATGTTGCTGATTATTCTTTACTGTTTCAGCAAACACTAAAAGCAGCACTTTAATTAAATGGGTTTTGTGGAATTTTTGAATGTAAAAAGGTCATCAAAGGATTTGAGGACGAATCTCAAAACAGTGATAATTAGAAAAGAAATAATATGTAAGTGATATAATTGATAAATTCCAGAGCTGATTGTGGATGCAGAATAAGAGACACACTTCTGCCAAATTTAATCTAGAGTTACAGCTATAATGTACAACATTAGAATTTTAAAATGAAATGTTATCACAACTGTGCTTATTAGGAAAATTAAGAATCCCATACGCAGTCTTATAAAATGAAGGGTTACTGAAAGAAATGTAGATTCAATGTGCTCCCTATCAAACTTTCAATGTCATGTTTCGCAAAACTAGAACAAATAATTCTAAAATTTGTACAGCTGTGCAGAAGACCTTGAACAGCCAAAAAGTCTTGAGAAAGAAAACTAAGTTGGAGCTATTATGGTCTCTGATGTTAAACTATACTACAAAGCTATAGTAATCAATACAATATAGTATTAGCATAAAAATAAACAGATAATGGAACAAAATCTAGAGTCCAGAACTAAACCCACATATATATATGAACAATTAAGTTATAACCAAGGAACACACAAGGGAGAAAGGACAGTTGCTTCAGTAAGTGGTGTTGGGGAAACTGGACAGCCACACACAAAAGAATAAAACTAGGTCACTATATTGTACCTTACGCAAAAATCAACTAAAATGGATTAAGGACTTGAATGTAAGACCTGAAATCATACCATTCTTAGAAGATAACATAGGTAGTAAGCTCCTTAATGTTGGTCTTAGCAACATTTTTGTGGATCTGACTCCAAAATCAAGGGGAACAAAAGCAAAAATAAACAAATACATCAAACTCAAAAGCTTCTGCACAGTTAAGGTAACCATCAACAAAATAAAAAGAAAAGATACTGAATGGGCAAAGATATTTGCTACTAATATATGTGACAAGGGGATAATGTCCAAAATATCTGGATAACTCATGCAACTCAAAAGTAACAACAACAACAAAAAAATAGGCCAAGGATCCGAATAGACATTTTTCCAAAGAAGGCACACAGATAGTCAATAGGAACATGAGAAGATGTTTTGCATCATGACTCATTAGGGAAATGCAAATCAAGACTAGAATGCAATATCGCCTCACACCTGTTAGAATGGCCATTATCAAAAAGACAAGAAACAAAAAGTGCTGGAGAGGGTGTGGAGAAAAACCAAGATTCTTATGCTGTTAGCGGGAATGAAAACTGGCACAGTCACTATGGGAAACATAGAGAGTCCTCAAAAAGTTAAAAAATAGAGCTCTACCATATGACCCAGCATGTCCACTTCTTTGTATTTATCCAAAGAACACAAGAGCACTAATTGGAAAAGATAGATGCACTCCTATGTTCATCGCTGCATATTCACAATATCCGAGATACAGAAAGAGAAATGACCTGTGTCCATCAGTGGGTGAATGGATAAAGAAGTTGTGGTAGATAGATAGTTATAGATGGCATAGAATAATTCCCAGCCAAAAAAAAACCCCATAAAACTTGGCATTTGCAACAATAGGAGTGAACCTTGAGGGCATTATGCTAACTGAAATAAGTCAGAGAAAAACAAAACATTTTGTTTTGTGATTTCAGTCATCTGTGAAATTTAAAAAACAAAACAAACAAGCAACACAAAACAAAAACAAACTCACAGAGAGGGGGAATGGATTGGCAGTTACCAGAGCAGAAGGGGGTGGAGGATGGGAGGGATGGGTGGAGAGTGGGAGGGACAGGTGAAGGGGAAGAACTGCATGTCGATGGGCAGTAACGAGACTTTTGGTGGTGGTCACTCTGTGGTGCATGCACATGCAGATGTGGTCCATACTACTGTGCACCTGAAACCTATATAATGTTACATTCTAATTTAACCTAAAGAAAAAAGGATGACTATTAGGGAAAATAAAAGTGACTAAAATTGATTCCAGAAAAAAAATGTATATAAGCTGTTCAGGTGATATTTATATGTCACCAAAGAATAAGGCACTGACCCCAGATGGTTTATTAGGTAAATTCCAGAAAACCTTCAAGGAGTAAAGAATTCCTGTTCTATTTAAAATATTTTGGTGAGAAAAATGGAGAACATATGCTCAAATTAATTTTATTATATTAGCATAACTTTGCAGCTGAAAAAGATTGCATATTTTTCTGGCTCACCATCAATTAGTTGCACATATTCTAAATTAAATAGTAACAAGATTAAGTTGAAATTGAGGATGCTTCAACATTGAGAAGCTGTTAAAATAATTTTTACATGCATAGGTCAAAGGAGATTATCACAATATATTCTGCAATCCATTTGAATTCCAACACCCATTTTTCATAAAAATTATCAAACCGACTGTAAAATAATCTTTTCTTAATATGATAAGAAGATATGCAACCAACCATGAGCATTACAGATGTTGATGAAAACATAGAGGTATCCTCATGAAAGCTAGGAGACAATATTTTATAATATCTATGAAAGTGGCTCCCAAAAGATATTTCTGTCAAATTCTTGGCAGCTGTAAATGTGACCTAATTTGAAAGGAGGGTCCTGTCTTTGAAGATGCATTTAAAGATCCTGAGATGAAGGTATCCCCATTTACCTGGGTGGGCTCTAAACCTAGTCAGAGTCCTTAGACATACAGAGCAGAACAAATAGACCCAGAAGAAGACTGTGAAGGTGCAGACAGAGCCTGGAATGCCAGAAGCTCCCAGAAAGTGTCAAGCAGCAAGGAACAGAATGCCCCTAGAACCTGTGGAGGGCACATGGCTCCCATCGTGATTTCGGACTGCTCTGCAGAAGTGAGCGGGGAAGCGTCTGGGTCGTTGTAAGCCACCTGGTTTGGGGTTAAGTCATCACAGGAGCCCCTGAAAGCGATACATTGGCCACCAGGCAGAACCTAATCCCGAATACGCACTCGGGTTTCTGAGCTCTACATGGTGAAGAGGAAGCCCGGAAGGAAGTCACTTGGGTCTTTGTCGCTCTAGCATTGACTCTAGTAAGAAATGAACCAGTGTGAGAATGTTGAGCACAATGAATGGAAACCACAGCCCTGAAATCGAGAGACAGGCAGCCCCACAGAGTCATAGAGAGCAGAGAGCGGACCCTTCTCTGCCAGACTGGGAGCACTGTCGACCCCAGGAGACCTGTCTGCATGCCCAGGAACTCCTCCAAGGGAATTACCGTTACATAGGAAAGTGGTGGTTGATGGACTCTAAGGAACTGGGGAAGGCGATGGTCCTTACATCTCTGTGATTGATAAGACGTACAGCTGGTATTTACCTCTTCTCTTCTTTTTTCATGTCTTTGTGTCTTATCCATGTGGCCAGACTGTCTGCTAGGCAGTTCAAAGGAAAGTTTTACCCTTGAGACTGAGTGTGTATATGTGTGTATGTGTATAAGGAGTGTGATAATTAGAGTCAAGGCCATTCTAACAGCCCAACAACCAAGACTAGCACCTTGTGTAACAGTCTCCATCTCCAAAACGCAATTTGCCAGGTAGAATAGATTTAATTATTTTGTGTAAATCAACTGTCTGTCAACCCTAAGCACCCATCCCCCTGAACTGTGGGCTGTGTAACCCCTGTCACTCTTAGCGATCCTTCTCATCCCTAGTTCAGGAATGGAACCAAGTTTCCAGAATCTTTCAGTAATGTCACACATCAGGGATGTTCATTCATCAGCTGTGGGTTCCGACCCCTTTGTCATTGCCATGAATCTCTCTGCCCTGGCCTGCATGACCTCTCAGGTTCAGGTTCGCGCGCTCTCTGACACTGTCACGGGTGGCCCGGGGCTCCTGGGTGAAGGTTTGCAGTGCACGGCTGTTCCCCCACAAGGTGTGCCCAGCTGCAGGTTTCCATTCTCCCGAGCCCACTGACCTCTTTTTATTTTCCCAGGCTTTGGGAGACTCTTTCCAGTAATTAAAATCTTTTTCTCTCTTTGCCTGGAGCTACATCCCCTGTGCCTCTCCTTCTCAGATAATATAATGTGCTCTGTAGTTTTAGACTCTTGGAAACAAAATACAGGAATGCGTTGTGCCCCACCTCCTAATTCTCTGGAGACAAGACATGTCAGAGGCTGTGAGTTGAATGAACCAAAACAAGGGAGAAAATGCAGGGAGAAAAAAAAATAGCAACTAAAAACAATTCTTAAAAATTTACCATGCCATTTTGTCTGAACACGTTTGTGCCACAATTTACAACAAACATCCCAGACAAAGGAGCCACTATGGACCTCAGCCTCTACCTAGGCTTTGAAGTTACCTTGCAGTGGTCATTCAAACTCAAGGGGAAGGAGGGAAGGGAGCATAAAGGTCTTCAAAAGACTTAGGAATTTGTTATTAGCATTGCAGTCGGGAACTACAGATCCTAGTTAACTTCCTCAACTTCCCAGCCTTCTTGGGTTTCTCTTAGACATGTGACTGCCAGTTCCTCACCAGCAGCCCTGTGGGGCTGTAGGTGACAGAAGGGTGATGGCTATGCCTCTGGTGGCGCTGCTGGTCCCCTAGTATGAGGATGTTTGTGAATGCCAGGGAATCTCAATGTAGCTTGTCTCCCACTGACCTGGAGAGAGCTGTCCTCAGGTAAAGTCACTCAGCTTCTGAGGGGAAATTACAGTCTGTGATAATGACATTTTTAAAGCTCTTGTGCTTAGCAGAACTTGACCACATCACTGCACACCCACCTATTCAATTATACACTCAAGGATAAAACCTCAGAGACATGGAGATGCTTCAGAAATGAAATGTCTCCTTCTCCGGTCCGGCACACGGGCAGTGCAAGTCCACGGGGATATAATGCCGCAAAAATCTCGAGAGGCACCATTTCAATTCCCTTTATGGGTCTGTGAATGTAGTCACTCAGAGGAACTGACCGAATGTGACGTTTTTCATTAGCTCACATCTCAGGGCAACGCGTCTCATTTTCTTCAACTTTCTTTAACATTCAGAAAAATATTCGGTAGTCTTCATTAAAGAGACAGCCTCTACTTCCATCCTTTTTTTGCTCCTATCTTCCAAATTTATGCCTCCAGGTAGAACCCCTCTCCTTCGGGTCAGCAGATTTACTCGAGATGTCATCTGGTGTCCATCAGGCCTCTCTGCAACGTTTCACAAACTTCCCTCACAAATGAATTTCTCCACAAATGTCCTACTTCTCGTGTTTCCTTCAGTTTGGCTAATGCAGCACCATCCCAGTTACTCCAAGCAGAAAATAGACTGCAGACTTCTACTCCAACTCATTTAACTCCATTCCTTGTTATTAGGCTTGTGTTTATCCTGCAGTTTTTTTTCCAAAACTTGTTGCTCAGCAGCTCACAATAAGCATGACATCACGTACACAGACGTGTCTGAAATACAAGTTTTACAAAACACTATAGCCTCTACTTTGGGTGGCACACAGTAATAATTTGCTATTCTATTCTGTTGTGTTCTATTTTCTCTTCTTTTTCAAACGCCTGTTGGGTTCCCTGAACTGATCTCACAGCCAGCTCAGGGGCTGCAACCTGTAGTTGTAAAACCATGGCCAAAGGGAACCACAGAAAATTAAGGACATGAACATAAAACACTTTGTGAAAATACATGAATACAAATATGCAAATATGCTTTTTAAAAACATTTGATGATTTTTGCCTTTTTTCTTGAATTTGTATTTTCATTCTTTCTCAAGTATTATCTTAATGGGAATCAGTTATATGTTAGAAAATCCTTTATTAATCACTCTATTGTACATACTACTTATGACAAAATGTGCACACATGGTCTGCATACGCATATAAAATATTTTAATATGTTTCCTGTGAACATAACTATTAAAATTTTTTCCAGAATGGTGTGCCATTACATTATTGTTAAAACAGTATAAATAGATTGTGAATTCTGACAGTTACTAAAGGTAAATGAAATTCTATGGGAATTGCTTTTATGGGTCAGATAAATTATGCCCAGAGTTTTTCTGTGTGTTAATGAAGGAGACACAGTATGCTGGCAAGAACTAGTCTGTCTGGAAGCCAGCATATTATTTAAAAAAATATGAAGTAGGAATTGTTAAACCTTTTATAGGATAAAATAAAATGACAACTGACTATAATTCAAATACATACTTAATGATAATTGTTAAAAAATAGGTTTTAATAACTCCTTGAAAAACACAGAGAATATGAAACATATCACATTAAATTTTTATCTGAGATTTTAACCAGTGTCTCTTGAAAAATGTGGTAGTCCCATAAAACAGTCCAGTCACAGTGAAAAGTTCCAGTCACCTGACCACTCTGCTTCTGCTGTTTGGAAGGAGCTTAGCTTTGCAACTGTTTTTTTTCTTAAATTTTGTTTATTTATTTTTAAAGAGAGGGCAAGAGAGGGAGACAGAGAGGGAGAGAAACATCAATGTGCGGTTGCCTCTCACGAGGCCTCTAGTGCTCCGAAGCTCCGGCTTGCCCTGAGGACAGGTATTGAGCAGAGCAGAAGGGAACAGCTTACATTCAGATCCGAGAAAAATAAAAAGCAGTTTTGAGCATTTCACTTTTCTGTGCTCCCTTTACTTTCTTTTGCTATGTTGACAATTGCCAAGGAATGGAAGACTCCAGTCTTTGCAGTAGGTTGACGGGTTTAGGGTAGCTTGGCCATTGTCATTGGAGGAGGCTTCCCTTTGTGTGGCACAGAAATTTTCCTTCTCCGGGATGCTGGACCCCATTACATTTGGGGTGGTTTGGGGGCACGCCTTTCTTTCGTGAAGTCGAGAAGCTAACAGACGTTAGAGTGGGTTCTCAGGCCAATTCGTTTTCTAAAAGAGGCTGCTTGGAAGATGAATATGTAGGAAGTAACATCCTTACATTGATCCATAATCGTATACCCACTGTAAGTCCTTCATGTTTCCCGTGAGTATCCAGGGAACGTGACTCAAAACCAAACTTCAAAACAAACGATTCTTCTTGGGGGCAAAGAACTGGTTCTGAGTAACTCCTCCTTCACTATTTTAGGAGTTGGGGGATCGTTCTGAAAATTTCTATTTATATCCTTAACCTAACATGCTTTCCTGGAGCTCCTAAAAGATTTATAAATCCATATAATTACATTTGCATTGCAACATAATTTTGGGGGGTATGGTGTTAGATCACAGCTTTGATCAAACTAAATAATGTGTGACCTCCGATAAGTTTAAGAATGACTGCCTTAGGGTACCATTTTTTACTCCTGTGGAATCTCGAAAGCGACATTGCAAAATAAAATGAAATAGTGGGTCAGTGTATCAATATTAAAATGTAAACATGCACTGTGCAGAAGAAGCAAAATATTGAGAGAGTCAAGTTACAGGTTAGAGTCTAAATCTCAAAGTCTGTCCTGAAGGAAGATGATTCTGGATTTCACATTAGACATTCCAAACAGGAACGTGCCTGAAAAGTGGATGTACCTGTACAACTTTTAAATATTTTCCCTCTCTGGAAAATTTCAAACCTGCAAAAGAGAATTAATATTGATAAGGCCGATAGCTACAATTAATGACCCACTACTATGTTTCATGCACTTTACATACAAAAACTCCAAGACACCTACTGCTCTTTAAGAAATGTGAAAAACATGGTTCAGAGACTTTGAGTAAGTTGCCCAAGGTCATAGTCCGAAAATGTCAGACCCGAGTTTGGAGCCCCCATGAGTGATGAGTCCCTGCTCTGTCCCATTTTTTTTTTTTTTTGGAAGGATGAGTACACTGGACAAAAATGCTGCCAGTTCCAGAGATGACAACCTTAAATATTGTTCCAACCTTTCAAATGTCATTTGAGAATTTGGAAACCTGTCCAAAAGGGCTTCAGAAGTAGCAGTGAGTGTCCGCCACGACCCACCTTGCCTGAGAGGCGTTGTGCTTTCTCTGGGCACTCATCATTAGGTTGCACTGTCCTTCCATATTTCCTTGGCTTCTTGTGCCTGTCAAGCCTTCTCCAAACCAAAGGGGCTCTCTTGCATTGACTCACTTATTTCAGCATGACTGCTGAGTCTCTAAAGAAGATATATTCGACACGAGTGCGATTTTTCCTCCTCAGGTCTTTCTCCCACACTGAGTTATGTCTCACATTCATCCCTCCCTCTGCTGCTGTATATCATATCTCCCCAAATTCTCATTTGTTTTTTCAGACACTTCTACCTGGAGTATCCAGTCTCTTCGGCTTGTCATTGTGTTTGTATTCCACTTGTCTTACACCTCTGAGGGATTTCACCTCTTAAAAGCTTGGCGCCTTGGCTCGTGGGACCCTAACACCTTGCACCATCAAAGCAGTCAGCGTTCAAACGATTCTAAAAACTTCCTAACCTTCCCGCCTTCTGGAGTTAAAATAATGAGTGAAAATCAGTTCGAAGCAGATGTTTTATTTGCATTTTCATTTGCAGCAGTTTAAACTAGTTTGTCTGGGTCATCCAGTTAAGTGGGAATTATTCTCTAGGAAAGCAAACTTACCTTTGATAAGGTAAGCAACATATAACACACTCTCTGATGAGCATCCCCTGAGTTCCCAGTTCACGGTGTTTTCATTTTGTAAGTGTGGTCACAAAGTCATGGCTAAAGCTTGTTTGAAATAGTCCAATTGGGTTTTAGTCTTAAAAACATCAACTTAGGGACTTTGCCTTTTGTTTATTTTTGTGCTGTGTGTCATGTGCTTGGAGATTTAAAACATTATGAGAAGCTATAGTATTGATACAGATCACACATTTGCCATTTGATGCAAGTGTGGAGGGTCCCTTGTGAGACAGGGAACCTCCCATCTAATGCTCAGAGCCTTGGGGACAGGAGCCACACTGGGTTCATATTCATTCCATTGCACTTAGCCCAGTGCCTGATGCTTATTAGAGCAAAGATGCGTGTGGCCAAATGCATGGATGCAGGCTCCCTTCTGTAAACTACGGTAACGTTCTTGACTTACTGTCCACAGGACATGTGTATTTCCTGTAATGGAGACAGACAAGTGCCTGGCTCCTTTTCCCTCTGTGGTATTTCATTGGCTGGCCCAGATTCTGGCTCATCTTGTCATCAGGAAACAGATCAGCTGATTGGCAGATATAGGGACGTAGTTACAGATGCCTCTGCTTCTTAAAACCCAGCCTCCCCTTCTGGGTAACTGAGTCCTCAGAGATCTGAGCTGGCCTGACATCCTCGGAAGTCAGAATGTGGGAGGAGGCCGTGGACAGCGCCGCAGGGCAACTCCTGGGCGTAGATCAGTGGGAGCTGAAGTCTCCACCTGCATGAAGGTAGATTCAAGAAGCTGAGAGGATCCCTAGAAGCAAGTCCAGGAGACCAGAGAGATGACAAAAGAACATTGTCATTGAAGGTTATATCAGAGGACTAGTGACTGAGCAAGCTGCTTCAGAGGCCAGGCTGGAAACGATCCCAGGAGTGATGAGAAACAGAAAAGCAGCCTCTTACGCCGAAGACGGGGACATCTGCAGAAGCCAGCTGGGAGCGGGGCCAGCCGGTGAGGTCGCTCAGAGAGACGAGTGCCGATGCTGGCTCCCCAAGAAGCCCTGGGCGCAGAGTGAGTCTCAGGGCTTTGGGTTTTAGAGACCCGGTGGGTAAAAAAGAAAACAGAACAGCAGGAACGCCCCAACCTATCACCCACACGTAACTGTCGCTCACAAGCAGTAAGCGATTTCTGTTTCTTTAGATTTGGGTACTTGAGTTCATTGTTGGGGAGACTACTCTTCCACAAAAGCCACCGAAATGAGCTATTTCGTTACCCAAAGATAAAGCTAGGTTCCTTTCCTGACTCGAGGATGTGGCTCAGAAGCTTCCAAAATAGGCTTCCGAGTGGAAAAGGGATGATTTTCTGTGCAAGAGGCAGGGTCACCCAGAGGCCACGAAGCTGCTTCTGCAGAGGGTGGGGAGGGTACACGGGGCAGGGCAGGCATTGTTCTCTGTTTTCCCCTCCACTGTGTGCGGGGTCCTTCGGTGTGAGTGTGCGGATGGACGCAGGCAACTGTTTCCCTGAGTGACGAAAAGAGCATGTTCTAAAGGAGCTACTTCAGGCCCCCATAACAAAACATGGTACAGAGCTGATGAGAGGGCCAGCCATCCTGCCTGGTCCTCCAACCTGGCATGGGTCTGCCACCTTAAGGACTGTTGGCTATCTGGGTGCCTCACTCTCAGCGTAATCATGGGACTGGGTCTCTTGGTGGCACCATTAGCAGAATCAGGGTGATGCTCTTGCAAGTAGCAACTTAGGTAATGAATTGTGACAAACGGGCACCTGTGCAAGATAAAAAACAACGTAGTGTAGACCTTGCGAGGGCAACTGAGAGGCACGTGAGGAACCCCAGAGTCTGTGAGAGGGGCTGGAATGCAGATCGTAATAGCAATATAGTAATACTAACAATAGGATTAAATTGAGTAATGTGTGCAAAGAACTTAGCAGCATGCTCAGTAAATGTTAGTTCTTACGAATAAACTGGTGTTTGTAAGGACGTTTAAAATGACGCCAGCAGAAGCTGACAACGGCCAGGAAGTTGAAAGAAGAGATGCCACTGAGCCTGTTTGCTGAGTGATGTGCTGGTGTCAACAAAGCCACTAGGAGTTTGCCTGGGTTGGGAACATGCTGAGAAACAGGCTTCTAACGTGCCAATAAAAACGACACGTACCTCGAAGCTGTAATGTTTGAGGTAAAAAGCTCAGATCTTTGGACTATGTCAGTGATGTGAGCCCTCTTCCCGTTCCACCTCTGCCCCCTGCTCTGGACAGCTCACTTCCCTGATGTCACTCTGTCCCTGGGACCTGCCTAAATGCTGTTCGGTTGGTGTCCCCAAGCCATCTTTCTTCTGACTTGATTTCAAGGTCAAAGAAAGCCTCTTTCCAATTTTATGGGTCCTTGGTTCCCAAAAGAAAGTTTGTAGCTTTGTAGTTAGGAGAATATTAATCTTCTTACCCCTTTTAGAAGTTTTTGTTTGCTTTTTTTTTTCATGAAAAGTACTCTGGTGTACCTGCCCTATTTTAGGTATGTTAGTGTTATTGCTAATAATACTACTGCTATTATTATCATAATCAGATTACTTTTATTCTTTAGAAGGCCAATCCTTTAGAAGGCCAATTTTGATGGCAAAATTAGACCACAGTGTGCCTTTGCCTGGGTTCCTGTCTAAAACCTCTTTTAGTCCTAACATCGCTTCATGTGTCTGGCCATCTGTTGAAAGGATGGCGGGAAGGATGCCTTGAAGAGAAGAAAAAGAATTTACAAAATGAAGGCTAAATATGTGCATGGTCTGTGGGCTCCAACTGTGGAGCTAAAGCCCAAGGACGGGCCAGCTGGTGGACAGGTAGGCCGAGGCCGCGGTGGTGGGGTGCAGGCCAGATGGTCCTTTCAGTGTGGCCTGGGCCTCTGGCGTCCCTGGGCTGTACCCTATTTTCCAGGATGAGCTTCCCAGCTTCTCATGAGAACCCCTGCGAACTTTCTCTTTTAGTTCAAGGGAGCCAGAGTAGGTCTGTGCTGCTTGCAATCGAGAACCTAGACCGACAGCACTGGGCATGATGAACCCAGAGAAGGGAGAGGAGCACAGCTCATAGTCAGCAGGGCGTCTACCTGGCTCTGCGGGAAAAGAGCAAGGAAGAGGGGCTGGCGGTGGAGGGAGCTCAGTGCCACGGAGAGAAAGGGAGACAGAGCCTCTGTTTGATTGCTACTGCATGCCAGACCCATTTCCATGAACTGTCTTGGTTAATCCTCGGGGTTCTGTGAATTGCAGATGTTGAAGAAAGATAGGGAATTTAGGATTTCTTTTTAATTCCCGAGAGTGTGTGGTGGCAATGTCAGGGGCTATAGTGGGACAGGGGGAGAGATTTTTTGGCCAGAGGGACTTTGCATTTCTTTTCCTCAAGGCAGCCAACAGAGCTACCTTATTGACACGTGTGTCTGTCTTACCCACATGGACGAACAGGTGAACCAAACAGCATGTAATTTTAACATGCCTGGTTGTATGGGCCTGGTCATTATTTAATAGAAACAGACAAATAGCTTTTCACCCATTACCCAGGTATTAACCATGTGCACGTTTGACTGGAGTTTATTTTTACCCCGAGGCAGATAATTTATTATGTCCTATCCATTGTTTAGAAACGGGTTTATCAAAGAACATTATGTTCAGTCATTTTTTTCATAGTTCAACATAAATAATTATAGCACCATTCTCAGAATAATTTCAGGGCAGGGTCAGAGCCCTTTATAACTAGTGGGAAAACCTAGTTCAATCCTTTATTTTAGAAATGAGGAGAGGGAGGCCGCAGACCCGACTCACCCGTGGCACCGGAGCACTGAGGGCCGAAACTGGAAAACACAAATCAAGCACCCTAACTCCTGATCCACTTCCCTCGCCGCTTGACTGCATTAAGTTCGACATCGATTTTATGAGTCCAGTAAAATTTTATATCTAACTGGGGCTCCTTGGGATCACCTTCTTAGACAGCCTAAGTAATCGCAGACTCATACATCTTCCAAGAGCGTCGTTCAAAGGAGTCACACATATCAGAACATTAATCATATTTTCATTTTACGTACATCAGGCAACATGAGCCTTGTACATCACATTATGCCTATGAGAGTTTCCTATTAGTGTTATCACATTGAAAGAATAGAAAATCCATTTCTCAAACAACTCACTCTCCCATGCAGGTGCCAGGCCCTTCCAGGACGGGACCGCTGGGCATGCAAAGCTCTTGGTTTGTCCTTAATCCTTCGGGATTAATCCTGTCCTGAACAGGTCTTCCTAGGACCCAGTAGGGGGCTTTCCCAATTGAAATCACCTCTTCACTTTCTTTCTTCTTCTTCTTCTTTTTTTTTTTCTTTTGCCTCTTCCTCTAGCCTGGAAACTCCATAAACACCTGGGACATGCCTCGCTCACCCTGGTTACCCTGGCATTTAGGAGAGCGTATGGCACATAACAGGCTTCTGGAAGGACTGAGCCTGACCAGAAGCTGAAGAGAACTGAGAACAGATTAAGAGGATTGACCACTGGCTCAGGAATTTAAAATGATAGATGGATAGTAGTAGATGTTTTTTTGAATCCTTAGCAAAAAACGATGTTTGTACTCAATGTTACCCAAGAGCGAGACAGGACCTAAAGAGGATTGTTACTCTTTGAGAGGAGAGCTGACTTACGGGGATGTGAAACACAGTGCAGGGAGTACAGTCAACAATACTGTGATAACTACGTTTGGGGCCAGGTGGGGACTGAGTGGTGATGGCTTTGTAAGGTACACAAATGTCCGATCACTGTTGTACACCTAAAACCACTATAATATTGTATGTCACCTGGAATTAAAAAAAAATTTAAAACACCTTTAATCTAAAAAAAAAAAAGAGACAGAACTGACCTAGTAGCTGATAGAGGGTTTAGTGATGACCTGTCATGAGCCTCGGATAAACCAAGGAAAATTCAGTCTGCTGCTTCCTCCAACTCTGTCCATGGCTCCCCGTGACAGTGAACTTGCCACCTGACAGCTCAGCCTCACCCTAGCTCCCAGAAGAATTCTCATCTGTGAGTGAATATGGAGTGATTTTATTGTCACGCCCTCCCCATCACAGCCACATACACACATGGGCGCACTGCATTTTGTGCCAATCACTTCTTGAAGACTGGACCTCCCCTTGTGGGCTGTCACACAATTCTGTCCTCACAGTGCCCTGCCTTTCTCACTGGCTTCCCCTGCATCCTGGGGGCTCAGCTCTCATCTTCCAGATCTCTGATGGTTCTCTTGGACAATGGACAATTTTTGTTTGGTTCCTGGGCCCATGGGGTCCTCTCTCACCTCTTCCATGTGGCAAGTCCTGTTAGTCTTTCTTTCAGATTCTAGGGCTGAGCTTCTGAAGCCAGGCTTACTGGTTGAGGACCTATTCTCCCATTGGCAGATGTGCCTACAGTCATCTACCTGCCTGTCTAATATTCACTCTGGATTATCTCTCCATGGCTCTGCCAGCCTTCAAGGTGGGAGACCACATTCTGCACCCCTCAGCTCCTTTCCTGTCCTCCTGGGTGGGTCTAATGCTAAGCGTCCACCTTCTTGCCCCCACCCCCAAGTACCTGCCACCCTGCTGACACTGAGCATGGTCCACTTAGCCATGCATATAAGAATCCTGATATGAGTGGAGTGGAATTCAAGATAAAGGCTGATATAGGATATTGTAAACCATCTTAAAGGACCCTATTACAGAAATGTAAATATAATAGAGAGTGACCTGATTTGTCAAGAACTTTCAATGCTTTCTGGCTGGATCTCCTCATTTGATCTGTCAGGGCCTGGTAACATTAACTTGCATGCAATACTTCCCCTAAAAGAGGCTGGGAAGCACTGGATTGGAAATGTCTTCTGAGCAAATGGGACATGATGTTGATACGGGTTGTATAACGTGTTGTGATGAGAGAGCCCCTAGGAAAACATATGGAAACAGAGAAAGTAGCTCTCGGCATCGGTACTAGGCTTTCTTCATGGAAACTGGAGATGGTCCGTGGCAGGGTCTGCCCCTGCCTCCATGAGAGGGCTCTGGGGACAGGTTTGCTTCCCTGACCTTCCACGGGAAAACACAGACCCAAAGCTCTACTGTAGCCCACAGGTTCTAATGGTTCCCCAGCAATCAGAACTCTCCCTTGGGAGTTAACACTTCTCCTTCTGGACTGTCAAGGCCAGCAGGAATGACTTGTGGTTAACCTCCTTCCTCTGCGCCAGCTGTGTGGGCTGGCACTGAGTGGGGCTCGGCAGCTACCTGAGGGAAGGTGAGGAAGAGGATGCCAGCACACAAGCACGTGTACGGCCACGTCCGGAGGCACTTTTATTAAGCCTTCATGGGTGGTTTCTAGTTCCTCAAGCTTCTGCTGAGAAAAATGTTGTGGGTTAGTACCAAGCTCAGTATTTTGCATGCGGTCCTTTTCTATTCAACTGATAGAACCATCTTCTTCTGAAATGTCACATTAAATTAAAAGTGTTCCAATGGCACTATAAAGGGATCATGTAAGAAGGCATCATTTTTCTTGTCATTGAAGTTTCTCTGGCTCCCCTCTCTGTTAATCCCATGAGCCCTTGATAACTATAATCTCCGAGAGTAAAGGTTCTATATGCACTTTTTAATGACTGTTCATTGTCAGTGCTCATTTCTCCAAACGGCCGTAGCCGTGTGAAAGATGAGCGTATTCCCGGTAATTTGGCCACGTGTGACAACTCCTCTGGCATGGCAAAGCTCCCCTGGTCGTTCAGTCATTGGTCTTCGGCATCGCTGGGTTCACCTCACTCTTTCCAGCACTCTTGTCGTACTCGCCTTCTCGCCACTGCTCTCATTTCTCATTACTTTGCTGCACGTATCAAAGCAGTCAGTCTTCTGTCTTCCCTTCTCCATAAATTTCAGTCTCAACTTTAGCACTGGTTCCCTTTGCCCCTGTGGTGGTAGTAGTAGTAGTAGCAGCAGTAGTAGTAGTAGTTATGATAATGAAAGATATGCATGTCTAGAGCCGAGAATCTCAATGGAGAAAATGGAGAAGTAAACTAAAAACAAGAAAAGCAACGAAATCTCCACTCCAAAGCACATCTGTGCACCTGGAGACTTCATTCTCAGAGCTGCTGTGTTCGTTGTTCCCTCCAGCCCAACCTTCATCCCCCGTTGCCTTGACCAAGGACACCACTAGCTCAGTTCCTGCCCTCATTCCCACAGCTTGTACCCCCTGGTTGACCTCTGGTCTTGGGGGGAAATGAAAAGTAGCTTGTCATCCTGAAATGGGCTCTGTCCCTGCTGAGTGGTGTAACTGGACATGGTGCACTTGTTTTCTGTCCCTTATTATCTGGTTCCTTACAGACATGTAGGTCTGTTGTTGTTTAAACCTTGGAGTTCTGTTATGGCGTCTATTGACACAGATAGTAGAGGGCTTCCTGGATGCCCTTGATTGCCTTTGTGGTAGTTCTTATCTCCCCAAGGTGCCATTTTTTAGTGGCCCTTGAGGTCAGAGCCCTCATTTGATAACTTTGGGAACTGAGGCAGTCACACATTCCTGGTTTCCTTTCCTTCCAAATATATGTGCAAACCCATGTTGCTGGAACATTTTAAGCAAGAGTGAGTATCTTTGATGGTAAATCCCTCCTTCTTAACAAGATGTATACTTGGGGCCTCTGTGCTCATTTCTATGGCCCCTCTCTAGGTGGCACCAAAGAATGGAATTTTAGGTGTGCATTGGAATCCTTCACCACCGCCACTACCCCCAAGCACACAAGTAAAGTGCCTTCTGAACAAGAGCATCCCTGCTGAGCAAATGAGATTGTCAACATGTCTTCTAGAGCCCCCAACCGACCTCAGCTCCCAGCTCTCAGGTTGCAGGACCTGGCTGCTCTCTCCTAGGTGTGTGGACATTCTGAGCTTTCAGTAGGACTCTATTTGCTCTTCAGCATGGAGTGGATTTATGTTTCCTTCCAGAGAACAACACGGTATTCCATGACCAGAGAAACAGTTCTTATTTGGTCTCTGAATATTTACTTATTTGTCTCACCAATTCCTATTGTTTCAGATAACGTGCTGGCATAGCTAGAGATAGCCATCCTGTACTAACTCTTAGATGGAAAGGAAAGAGACTCATCCTCAATTCTATGGCAGCACCACCCTAAGTAGACATCTCAGCTCTGTTCTCAAATGGTGCATAGTCAGCAATGAGAGAGAGGCACCTGAGTCCGATTTCATGGAGCTCTGGGTGCTGGGGCAGCAATGTGCCCAGATGCTGGGGGGAGTTGTGCACCCAGAAAGGACACTCTGCCTGGGTGAGGAAAGAAAAGATAGGGCGCTGGGGTGAGAGTCTTCAAAATGAGAGAAAGGAAGACAACAGCTTGAAGGATGGGTTTGAAGTAGTCTTGGAGGGATTTCAAAGAATGAAACAAAGGTTTTTCCAGGAACAAGAGGAGTGAGGGACAACGAGAAGGGTGGTTAGGAGATGTGAAATGGAACGGTGGGTTTGTAGAAGTGCACACAGAGGTAGAGTAGGTGGACTGGGCCCTGCGGAGACGGGAAAGGCAAAAAGGTGGCCGTCCCTTGGGCAGGGTTCATTCAGCTCATGGCACCTGGGGAGCCTCCGGAGGTTGTCAGGAGAGACCCGGATTGGTCAGGTTTGTTTGTTGGACTCCTCCAGCAGAGCTCCCACAGGTCTGAGCCCTTCACGGAGGGTGCAAGGGCCGTGCCAAGCTGTGGGTGATGGTTGAGTTCAAGTAGAGCCAGAGCTGGCTTGACAGGCTCAGGGAGATGAGGAGCCAGAAGTTTCAGAGACGGGGAGTTCGCTGTCGGGAATTCAAACTCGCAGAAGAAAACAATGAGGATTTGTTGACTCTTGCAATTAAAATGTGAAGAAGTTTTCTGTCTGTAGACTCAACTGGAAGCAGGGACTTAGCTGCTTCTTGGCAGGGTAGGGGTGGGAGGGTCTGTCGTGCTCTCTCCAATTCTGGTACGCTTCTTTTGGCCCCTTCGCTTCTGAGACAACAAAATCCACCTTAGGAAGTCCTCTCAGTCCATACTGGCCACCACAACACCGCCAGGTCCACCACCTTCACCACCTCCTCCTCCATGTCTTTCACCTCTGCCACCGCTTCCATCCCCACCTGCACCTCTGCTTCTACCTCTGCCTCCGCTGCCGCCACTTCCGTCTCCACCAGCTCCACAGCACCACCACTTCGCTGCCTCTGCCACCTCCACCTCCACCTCCATCGCCTGTAACTCCGCCCCCTCCTCCGCCGCCAACTTTACCACGTCCGCCAACTCCAGCATTCTCGCCTCCACTGCCGCCTCCATCCTCCCCACCTTCGTTAGCTCCGCCCCTCCTCCACCACCATCATCTCTGCGTTCGTCACCATCACGACCTCCGCCACCACCTCCACCTGCACTTCTACCACAGGTGACTTCTGTGCATCACCTGAGTGTCAGGCACCGTTGTAACTGCGGCAGGCAAAGCAGTGAACAAGACAGACAAGATGATCTGCCCTCGTAGAACTTGCAGTCTAAGGAAGTACAGCACATTTCCTTGTACCTCCATCAGGGAAGTCCCAATGGATTTAAGTGGATCAGGGCGAGCATGTCTTAATTGGTGATATGTGTGTTGGTTTGGAATCAAGGCAAGCATGACTGTTTGGTTTGCATTATTTTTTATCTTTATTGATTCCCCACTTTCTCTGCTTCGCCAGCCCTGGCCCCATTTCCCCACAGCTGTCATTGCTCTGGGAGTTTTCATTGGCACAAGACAGCCAGCAGCTGAGCCTGCAGCCTCTGTTGTCACAATTCTTCGACCAGCGGACTAGGAGGAAACTGTACCTGACAGGACTCCTTCCAAAGGGTTCAGCATCAGTTCCACCCCAGCATCCTTTCCAGACCAGAGGACCACACATCCCTACTGCATCATTAGTGCTGTATGCAAAGGTGCTGTCAGGTCTCTCCATTTCTCCCCTGAGGCCCTGGACCACAGTGACTTGATTTGTCTCCTGGTTCTTGACAGAAGGGGTTTTCTGTAGGAGTGGAAACCAATGACCTTATTAACTTGAAAAGAGAGAGAGAGAGAGTTTCAGGTTGTGCCAGATTTATTACATAAGTGAGCAAGCCATAAAATCTAACAATTTGCAGTCATTCTGTTCAATATAGTATCTGAGGGAAAAATTAATACAAAAAATTTCATATCTCTAGATTATTGTCACACAATTAATTAGTGCCCTTTGCTCATGGAGATAGTTGGGTAACAAATGTGGTGGTATAGTTTAATGGAAATGACAAGTGACGTGGTAAGAATCTTTGGATTTACAACAGGGGAAGTGCCTCAGGAAGCATCAGATCCAGAACCCTCATTTGACAGATGAGTAAACTGAGGTAGAGAGGAAATGGTTCATGGTGGAAATGGGGATTCCAAGGTGGCAGAGCTTGGGAAGAAATGAACTCCTATTCCAGTGCTCTCCCATTAATACAACGAGGTGCCTGTGCAGGGTTACCCAAATAGGAACCTGTTCTGGGTGGGGCCTGAACCCCAAACGAGCTGAAAGCAGGGGCTCATGCTTTCCGAGCTGGCCAGGCTCTTCCCCCAGCAGGGGGTGCTGCAGCATCCTCTGCCAGATTGTCTATGTCTGCATAGCCAGTGTTCCCTGGTGACTGTCACGTTTGGGCACCTTAGGGCTGGGCTGCCCGGAGATGAGCAGCTCACCTTACCCTCCCCAAGGCACTCCTTCCCTTGTCCCATTCAGAGAGACACCCAAGATGGAGGGCCTCTCCACTCTGAAACAGAACCCCACTGTGCCCGGCAGGCTGCCTTTCTGGAGGATAATGAGTCAATCAGGGACCGCCCCGCCTTTCTCTCCTCCTGCTTCTCTTGGCCTGTGTGGTCTCTGCCCCTGTCTGTGTATTCGTAAGCCCACGTGGTGTGTTGTTTTGGGAATTTTCCCCAACTCTGGTACCTGACAGGTGAAGAAGATCCAGCTGAGACTTACCTAGCAAGACACACGCGTCCCCTCTGACCTTTAATTTTCGAACTGCAGCCTAGAATTATATCTGCTCCTAACTACTTAATAGGCCTCTAGAGAAAAATGTGATGAAATCAGCATGAGCTTTCCTTATGGGTGAGGTCCTGGAAATGAAAGCATTTTATAATGTGAAGTGTTCAGGTTTTGCTCTCCATATGTGAAACTCGCCGGCTGGAAAAGTATCACCTCATTCTCTTGCTAATTTGGGGCTTATCGTACATTCAGTGTTCCATAAAGGTTGACTTGAAAGCTTTCATTTAAAACCCAATTCATATGAATTAGTGTACTACTCAAAATGTCAGGCTGCTAATAGGACATACATGGCAACTGGAAATTGAAATAAGTGCATTTTAATAGAGCTCAGAATTAGGATTTCCTCTATCTGTTTGACGTAGTATCACAGTCATAATTGAGGGTAAATTTTTTTTCTGTTGGCATTTAATGACTTTATCCAGAATTATCAATCATCCTGAATTTGGTATACTATTTTTTTAGACCTAAAATGGAAAAAGAGAAAGAAACCCAAATGCTCTTTAATTATGATACTGATACATGAGTTTGTAGCATTTAATACAGATAAAGGGAAAAATGGATGGATTTATTATTATTCAATTGATAATTCCCCAACCAAATACCAATTAAGGTCCCACCTAATCATGGTATTATAATATAATTATTTTCTTATGTTTTTATTTTATTTCACATTTTTTTTAAATCTCTAATGAGTGGCTTGGTTCATTATTGACAAGCTGCTTAGAGGATTTCAATAAATGTGAGTCCCTTATAATAAAAGTATGCATACTTGTTATGAATGTTTGGCTCACTTCAGCATCAGTTTTTCAAAAGTAATGGAAATATGGAAGTTATTCTTTTTCCCTACATTAACTGTCTTTGTGCACTTGGATCTGATCTAAGGGTCTCTAAGGTAAAATAGTACAAAAGTCAGAAGCACTGCCCCTGCCCGCTCCCTCACTCCCACACTCCACACACACACACACACACACACACACACACACACACACACACAAATTAGGAAGCATCTCACTCTGGATCACGGAGAAGTCAAATTAGTTCATTGGTTTCTAAATGAATCATGCTCAGCTTCTAAATGAAAGTGGAAATTTCTTTATCATTGCAGATTTCCCAGCCTTAAGCCTATAATCAGTGACAGAATAATCAACACCTTGTACAGGTCCCCAAATTCTCTCAGGCTGTTAGGATTTCTCTCTCTATCCAGAAGAGGGCAGTCAGGTTACATGATTCAGACACAATCACCGTTACCCCAGAAAACAAAATTTTCAGGAAAATGTTCAGAGATTGGAATTAAGCTTCCTTTAATGGCATTAAAGGATATTTAGAATTACCTGAAGATTTTTCCCTTTTTATTAAAATAAAACTTACCTGTGTGAAATAGATACTTTTTACGAAGGGGTAAAACGTTACAAGCTGTCTGTTCCTATCATCCCTCTTACACAGGGGAGGGGCAAACTGTATCTTGCAGATGGCCCTCCTAACTTATAACTTTGTGACATTTTATAAGTAGAAGGAAATACATTGTATGAGGCAAGAACACTCATCACCACTTCAGAAGCAAATCAAGAAAAGACAGAGAGAGAATGAGAAAAAAAGATTCACAGACCCACCAGAGAGAAGCTTGGTGCTTCAAACACTCCTCGCCACACTTACTAGCGCTGAGGAGAGATTACATTTTTCAGCTGGAACACGGAGTGAAACAATGTTCGAAGAATGTAACACTTTTTCTCCGGAAATATTTTCTGTAAGCTTCCAAGTGAAAATGAGCATAGAGCTGAACATAAAATAGCACAAATATGTCTGCCACCTTTTTCTCTTCTTCATTAGCAATAATTCCAAAGACTGGGAAGTCACTAATTTTACTGAGATAGACATATTTGTGAAAGAAGCTTGGAGAAAGTATGGATACACAAACATAGGGTGGGGCAAAAGTAGATTTACATCTGTATGTGAAACAGTTTATTCTTGTATTAATAGCTATTTATTATTATGTTATTCCCCATGAATAACTGTAACCTACTTTTGCCTCATCCTTTATATCCCTATTTCCCCCAACCTTCTTTCACAAGTTTAGTTTAATTTAAACACATAAGAAAGAGTTGGTTTTAGGGAGCTACTTCCAATAGAAATATAACAAGAATGAACTCTATACCAGGGTATTTATGTTGTCTCTATACTAAATCCTGCCTTTGTTCAAACAGTGCTTGAAACCCTCTTTTCTGATGATTAGACCTGAAACAAGTGCTATTATCTTATTCAGACAAGTGTGTGTATGTGTGTGCACGTACGTTACACAAATACATCATGTAGCTCTGTTCGCTTCTGTCAGCTACCTGTCCACCAAATAGCTTTCTCGTGGCTGTGGAATTGCCCAGCTCCGCACACGCCCCTCTGGAGGCCCCTGGATTAGCTGGGAGCCCAGGTGATTTTCCACCTGATCTGTGCCCCAGGCCTCCTCCCACCGCTCCTGGGGATGCTGTGGAAAGCGCTGCCTCTGAAAGTGACCTTGCTCGGCAGTTCCGATTGGCTGATGCAAAAATGCCTTTCCCAGAAGAGGTGCGGTTCCATGCCAAGTTGTGCTGCCTGCTGCAAAGCTGGGGATGGGATGCGGGCGGGAAGGAGGAAGGAGAGGAGGGACAGTGTGCCAAGCAGCTTGGGCTACATATAAACAAACTTCAGGGCTGTTTCTCCAGCACATTGTCGTGGAGGGGGGAGGCTGGGTGCATACTGTGTCAGGGGCTCCATTGATGTTCTGTGTAAACCTTGGGGAGCACTGCTTTTAAGGGGCTGATTTGATTTAGAAGATGATTTCCATCAGCCACTTTTCAAAGATATGTACTATTTCAGCACAAAGCTGAAGCCCCTTAGAGCTGCACTAGGGATTAAGAAAAGGCATGTATTTTAATGCCTTATGAATAGAAGTAGCTGATAAAAGGGGCTCTTGTTACCCCTGCTACATTTAAATGTGAAAAGCAGCAGCTTCTAGTGGGGAGAGGGAAGGGGAGTGGAGAAGAGATATATTATTTTCTTAGGGATTTAATCTTCAGACGACACTGAAACCATAGAATACCATCGGCCATTCACTTATCTGCAGCTCTCTAATCACACTGAGGTCTGTGCGATCGTGGAGAGGGAAGAAGGCAAGGGGGACCTGGGGCAGAGAAAGGGATTGTGCATGGCCACGAGGCTGGCCATTTTCATCTGTGTGGATGTTTCAAGCCTCAAATCAAAACGCACATGCCATGGACTCTTTTCTCCTTCCCCTATAAGTGTTAACCCTTTAAACTGTTACAATGCCAGCCAATTAGAGAGTTTGATGCAGCAAAGCTGTCTGGGGAGCATGGGCTTCACAGTGGCCCCTGAGAGTGACTGACCACTGAGACCTCATTAGAAATGTCAGGTGTGTGTGTGTGTGTGTGTGTGTGCGCGCGTGCACGCATGTGTGTAGCATGAAAGAGACTTTCCTCCTACATTTCAGGGGCAGTGTGTTTCAGGTAGGATCCAAGAGGTGTCACGAATCCAGCAGGAAAAGGCTCTTTCTGCCAGTTTTATTGCCACAGGATGCTGATGTTACGAATGCAGCCTGGGGTTGTTAAACTAGCTGCAGGTCTTTGCCCAGTGCTCTGTGTTTGAAGAGATAGGACTGAAGAATGTATGTATATCCTTTGAATGAATGGATGGATGAATTAATCTGGACCTCATGTGTTCCTTGCCAGGTTATTATTTTATAATGTACTTTTGTTTAGTTTGATATTAGACTTCTTGAAATTGATCACTAATTTTCTGTGTACATTTGACCTCTGAGGTTTCTAATGTACTTGTTGAAAAACCCCAGGATGTTGCTCCAGGCTATTGTAAAGATTTCTTTTTGATAAGAACTCATGCTATTCCTGAAATCCACTCTTAATGCTCTTTAATGTGTTTTAATATTACTACTTTCAAGAAGTTACAGGATTAAAAACACGCCTGGTAGTAATAACTCAGTAGTTCTTGCCTGGCTTGTAATTAAGGGTAATTCTCATTAGGGGAAGGTTTGACAGCTCCATCGCACATGCTTAGAAATGTGCGTCGGGATGAACCACTGAATCACTGGAAGCCAGAGTGAAGCCCCAGCCTCTTTGCACGTGCTCTCCAGGTGGGCGGGCTGTCATCGGCTCTTCTGCCAAACAGGACGGACAGAAGGGAGGAGGAAGAGCAAATTTTTAGGTGCCCTGTCACGCATCAGAAAACCAGGGTGGGCAGTATGACGTTTCCAGCTCCCAAATGTGACCAGGCCTCCTGCCTGGAGCTGTTTGGGCAGTAGGCCTGGTCACCTCTCCCACCTGCCCAACCTGTGCTTCTAGTAAGACAGGAAGCTTCCTTGGCCTGGGCAGTCCTACTCTCAGGGCTCTGAGTAGTTAAGTCCAAGGTAGTCTGGTGGAGCAGCCCGGGGTGCTGGAGAAAGCCACCTTGGCATATTAATCACAGTAAATGAACTTGACCTGCCTGCTACTTGTGCATGAGGCACGCTACTAATAATGGGCTTGCACTGCTGCTCTAGGGTTCAAGCAATATTTTGATTCAACTTCCCTCTGCCAAAAAAAAAAAAAGGCCAACAGACCAGCCACACCAGGTCCTACTGCAAGGCAAGGAGAGGAGGAGGCAGGCAGTGAGAAACAGATACAGCCGGCACACAGCACATCAGGGCCAGAGCAAGTCCAAGGAAATACGGCAGCAGCCCAGTGTGAGCTGGGAGAAAGTTGCAGGGTGTGGCTGGCTGGCTGCTGCCACCTCCACCGTGGCCGGCTCCTTGTTGGCTGCAGCAGTGGCCACTGCTGCCTGGCCAGCCCCGCATCCCTGCCTCTGAAACCTCTTGCTTCCTTTCTTCCCTTTTCCTACCCCCTCTCCTTACTTCTTTTTTTTTTTTTTAACTTGGCTATGGAACATTAGGTTTGACGAAGGGAAAGTGATTTAACATCTTTTAACTGAGGGAGGCTGCTTTTCATTTGAGACCAAATGGCTCATTTTTACCTTTTTAGCTCCTGGAAGAGTAAAAAGTGAGAGGTCAGCCCAGCGTCACCATGGCAACCCACACAGCTCCCGGCCTGGAGCAGATGAAGGGAGATGATAATGGCAGAGAAGTTTCTCTTGCTTACTTGGCATTTTCTCCCCACTCGGGATGTGCCTGGGTATATGAAAACAATTCTGCCTTTTTAAGTTTTAAAATATTGCTGCTAAATTGTCTGGCCCAGAGGCCTGACCTTCTGAAGATCATGTGGCTTTCGGTCTGTTTGCGGTTGGCACCATCCTAACCATCAACAGTGTCCTGAATTACACCAGCGTGAGCATGGGCCCTGCCCTGGAGGAAATTGTCTTTCAGTCGAGGAGTCCACCCATCGGGTCTGAATAGCCAGAAACCTTAACGAAAGGGGAATCTGGCCCTGCCGGATGTCAAAATCCAGCGTCCGGGGCCCCAAATCACAGTGCCTGACACCACACTGGAGCCTGTCTGTGAAGAACGTCTTGATCCCACTCCAGTCCATGGACAGTAAAGAGGGAGAGAGAAGTCACAATGACAAGTGTGCTGCAAAGGCCGAGTTAAACCCTGCAGGGGGTAACCTCCAGGAAGGAAGGAATTGCCCTTCGAACTTGGGACTCAAATGTTCGACACATCCATCCCCCAGCCTTTTGCCCTGTGTGCTCCCTGGTACTGGGGGAAATAGTAGACATTCCTTGAGTACCCACGGGTGCCAGCATTTTGTCAGGTGCCGTGTTATCTTACTGTCTGTGGTCCTCATAGTCCTCTGACGATATCACGATCTTTGTTTTACAGATTCAGGTCGTGGGGGGTTACGCGATGTGTCCAGGGTCACAGATTCTGATGCAGGCTTCTGCCATGCTTCAAGTGGACTCTTTCTCCAGATTGGCTAATATTACCTAGTTGTATGAATGGTGCCTTCATGCCTGAAGACAGGACTTTGTGCTTTGGCTGAGTATTTATTCACATAGGGGCAATGACCTACCGACTGCCAGCTATGTTTTCAGTGCCATACTAGATGCGTGAGGAACACAGAGAGAGGCTGACGCCCTTCTTCAGGAACTGGGGTGGAATGGCTTGATTCTCAGTCATGTGCACTTGAACAAGACATGCGGTGGGACTGAGCGTCAACGCTTTCATCTGTGAAATGAGGGTATTAATGTATATCTCCAAGGCTCTGGTGAGCATTAGGAGAGACAACTTTGCCTGCTTCCTAACAGGGTGCCAGGTTCATACAAGTAGATGCTCGTCCTCTTGTGGTGTCTTCCTTGCCTCTTCCACTTCCCACTTCCCTGGCATTCTCCCCTGCGCCCGGGCTCAGGCCGGCAGCCTTCCTGCTCTCTTGGCAACTGTGACCCTTTCTGGGCTGCACCTAAGTTCCAGGCAGTCTGGGTGGCCCTGGTAAAACCCCAGTCTTCCCCACAGGATGGGAGAAGGTTCCCTCACACCATGAGCAAAGAGAGGAAGACACTTTGCTGCTTATAGTCAGCAGGGAGGCTGTCTGAAAGAGATTGTTTGGCTGGTTCCCTTTGCTCTCTCTCCACCTCCCCTCTCATCAGCCCCCATGTCAGCCACAGGTCCAGGGTGGTCCCTCTGCTCACCATCTGCACAGGCTCGGAGTGCCATGCACAGCTTGGAGCTCTTCCCTGCTCCCTCACATGGGGCAAGGTTCGAAGCCAGCTCTGACTTAACGGGGCTGTTCAAATCCAAATCAGAGCTGACACAGAAGGACTTGAAACAGTTGAGCTGGCTCAATGGCATGTACTCCATTTTCGAAAAGCAAAAGCAGAATGGATCACTGGGTGAGGCTTAATACAGTGCAAGCAACTTATGGAAGCCAGGAGGACCACAAAAACCATTGACTTGATCCAATGCTAAGGCTATGCAAAGGGTGACTGATGTCAAGAACATAACGCATTGCACTGGTAATAAAACCCTTGTTGAGTTTCAGGGAAGATTGGTTAGCTAAATGCCACCTTGGGGTTATAAAATTCCAAGCCAGATTCTCAGTCACAAGCATCTAACATGAAAGACTCCCTCCCCTCCTCTCCATCCCCTGTCCCCTTTCTGCTACCCTGACCTTGACCCCCTTCTTTCCACCTCCCCTCCCTCTTACGTGGAGGCGTGTGCAGTGCACAGGTTGTGAGTTAGATGGAAAATTAGCCCTTTGGCAGCTTGAAATATAACAGGAGAGATAAAACTGGCACCTGAATATGATAAGAAGAGCATGTGACACATGGCACAAGGGAAATAAAAGTTAAGTTTAATGATAGCTTTCTTTCAGGTCTCTGCTTGATAGTCACTTTTTCAATCATGCCTCCTTTGATCGCTGACTATGCCTTGGCTTCATAGTCCTTTACCACGTCGTGTTGTTGTGTTTCCATTTGTGCCATTATTTGTTTACTGTCTGTCGGTCTCACTAGGATGTAAGTGCTCAGAGGGCAGGTGCTGTTTCTATCTCGTATCCCATAATATCTAGGCAAGATTTTCCCATGAAGAAATGGAAGTGTGAGGCCAGAGCAGAGGGAAAACCAGTCTTCTAGGCTAAGGGGACGGCCAGGGAGAACCCCCTAGGAGGGATCAGAGCAAGATGTCTCTCTGCCTTCCAGGGGAGAGACTCCTAGCTGTGGCCAGGAAGGCACCTTGGGCTCAAACCCTGAAGTTCCATATGTGGGTGCTGCAGAGATTAGGTGGGTGAGGGTTGCGACCAGCAGAATAACGCTGTAAGATATGTCACTGTTTTTGAAGCCGGAGGAATGTACTGAGTAGATAAATATTGTAAAACTGAAGGATAGCTAAAACCATTTGTCATGGAATATTATTCATTTAACAAACGTTGGTTGAGTGCCAGCCATATGCCAGCCACCACTCACGGCTGGGAAGATAGACCATGAGCAGACAGGCAGAGGCATGAGACAGAGCTTAGAATCTGGTGGAAAGAAACAGGCAATAAACACACAAATAAGCAAATGGGCAACCAATCAACAAACAGTATGATCATTTCAGACGAGCGAGGGAGAGTCTTAGGAGACGGGCAGAGGGAGTCAGGTGCAGAGAGTGGAGGGGAATGATGAGGAATGTGGATTGTATTCCAAAGGCAAAGGGACATGTCTGGGGGTGGTTAAACAGAGGAACAACACAATGCAATTCTTTAAAGAGACCTCATGACTTGCTCCATGGAGAATAGGCTTTGGAGGGGTCAAGGGCAGAGATGATAGGGGTGGGGAGGTATGTGGAAAGCAGTTCTATCTCCAGAGCTGGAGATCACAGGACTTACTACTTAAGAAACAAGGGAAGAAGAGAATCATGGGTGAAGCGCCAGTTTAAGGCAAGCATTACTGAGTGGATTGTGCTACCAATTTATTGGATTGGGAGACTTGGGGAGAATTATTTTCTTAGTAAGGAGACTTAAGACTTCTTTATGACTACGTCAAGTCTGGCTATTAAGCAGTATATGTACAAAGACTTCATAATATAGCATGGGAAACATTTTGTTATAAAAGAATATAAAATATAAAAAATAAAATTATATATAAGGTATCCCTCCAATAATCTCATATATAAATAGAAAAAAATAAAGGAAATATTACTAGAGGGTATTGCTGGTGCTTATTTTTGTGAATGAGGATTATAGTATTTTCTCTTAATTTTTTTTTTTTTTTTTTTTTTTTTTTTAGAGAGAGGAAGGGAGAGTGAAATATCGATGTAAGAGAGAAGCATCAACTGCCTGCCTCCCACAGGCCTCCTGATCGGGGATCAAACCTGCAGCCCCTTGGTGTACAGGACACAGCTCCAGGGCTGGTAAGTATTTTCTTCATTATACTTTCTATATCCTCATTTTTTTTTAACATTAAGCAGTATTCCTTTGATGAGCCAAAAAGGTTTGTTACCACGTAAGTTAATTTAGCTTCCTTATGCTGACTTTTATTTGATTTAATTTGACTTTAGAGACTTCTAGGAAATTTATGGAAAAATAAATCTAAAAGGTAAAGAAATAGAACCTGAGTAATAATATGAAAGTTTATAATGAATGAACCACATAGAAAAATATTCTGAAAGATACCGACATTGCAGGTCTGAAGCCTGCACAGTGTTCCCGAGAAGAGCAGAGTAACGTGGGCTCACAGGGGCGGAAGCTCCTAGTTCTCATCCTCTTCTATAAATGTGCCGCCCGATGGTGACGTCTTGAATAGACAGACTCGGGATCTCCTGAGGTGGAACCGCACACCCCACACCTACTGCAGCCACCACGAATTGATATGCATTCTTTACACTGAGTCCAGCAGCCTTGACATTGTCAGTGGACCCAAAGAGGGAGCTTCTCCATCATTACTGAAGTTGAGGAACCCTGGTTTTTGTCATCAAGCCTTGGCCATGTTCCATTTTAGACGATGGAGTCGCTATTTAATTTTTCTTACCTTTCCCACTTCTTGGGAGCTCGTGCATCCTGTTCTATCATCTCTCTTCTCGGGGACTTCATTCCTCCCAACACAAAACCCTTGTTTTCCAGATGGAGACAGACAAAAAAACCACACACACACACAATGACAGTCCTCTGCAAATAGCCTAAAGTGATGGCAAAAGAAAGCAAGGGAGGCTAATTTTGGCTAACTAAAAATAGAATTTCCTTTCAGGGAAGCTTTCGTAATTATTTGTATTAAAGTAAGTCCAGCTGAAGAACTTCTCAAAACTCTGTGGGAACCAGCAGGGTCCAGTTGAAGGAGTGGGAAGACCGGAGTTAGAAACCTGGTTCTGTTATTCTACCTGTTGTAGAAATCTGAAAGATGAGCTTTGCTGCATTTCTGCCTTTGTGAGATCAGGTGGTTGGGGCTGCCGCTCTCTGGGTTATCCATCTTATGTAGTGTTATTGGGAAAATCGAACAAAGCAGGTTGTACTGAGGACTCTGTAAACCCTATAAGACACACAATGTAAATGTGTCATGTGGTCAGAGCTTCAGAGAATAGCTATTATTAGAAATCTCGATAATATGATAAAGGCTGGTGGTCTGTCAAGGAATAAGCTGTGGATGAGTTGTCTCTTCTTTCTGTCCTCTCGTCCTCCTTCCTATTCTTCCCCATTTTAATTTCCATTTTAAATTGTGGAATAAATTGTTATGAAGTAGTATTAATTGTTGTGCCTCATTAAAGCATTTTGTAAGCTGATGAGTAAGAAACGATTAACCCTAAATTCAGGCAAGGAAAAGCAAGGATCTTTAAATGCTACCTTCTCCTTTAAGCTCTTCCTAATTGCCTTAAAATGTACTTTTTCCCTTTTTTTGAACTTACATTCCAATTCATTTGTAGCTGTAGTCACTGTTCTCATTTTACCTTCTCCCAACTTTCCTTCCCACCACAGTTTGGTTCTTTAAAGAGAGATGGTCAATATAACTCATTTTTTCTATACTTCCAGTGCCAAACACATAATAGGAGCTAAATATAAAATTATTCACTTGAGTTTATTTTTTTTAATTGTCGGAAGCCTACTATGTGCCCATTTCTGTGCAAATACAGTGGGAATAAATGGCTCTGGCTGAGGGCACACACAAATGTTTTCAGAAATGGGGCATTTATAGGAAAGAGTTTGAGGGTTTCCTAAATTCCTGTGTAATTTAGGTTTAGATCTCTCTCTCTCAAAAAAAAGTCAAAGCCTATAGCTTTATCATCTGTTTCAAGCAAACAACAACACCAGGTGAAAACCGCTCAGAGGGGAAGGTGCTACCATCTGTCACTTCCAAGCCCGTATGAATGGTTCTGGACTCGAAATGGCTTTTCAGGATATTTTAGGTTTCACATGACCTTCCCTGTTCTTTCGTGTCCCATTCAGAGTTTGGCCTTTCTGGTTCTCCCTTAGAGCCCCAGTACCCACGGTCTGGGCGGCTTCCTTGGACCCAGAGGAAACAGTAAGGGGATAGTAACTGCCCTGGAGCTGCTTACCAAGACTAGTGAAGGCCTCCCAAGCTAGTCACCTTTCTCGGCTCCTCCTCCCTTCCCGGCAGCACTAAGGAGCTGGCCCACCTTTGACAGCATGGTTCTATTCCACGCCCATCACTGCAGGCCCAGCCCTCCCACTTCCCGTCCTCCTCCCCACCCCAGGAGATTCAGGAGCTGTGTCTCTATTCCCACAGTGCCCCGTGCTGTCCGCTCATCGACCTTGCCCCATGGAATGCCAGTGGTCTGCTTAGCCTTGAGCTTTTGAAATCTGGGAGTAAAGCTCATTTCTTTTCTCCTTCCCTGAGCTTAGCATATTCCATGCATTCACTGGGTACTCAATTTATTTACATGCTGAATAAATAAATCTTTGCAACCAAAAACAATCTATTCCTCCTCCCCTACAGTCATGCTCTACTTTTATGCCTCCTTCTTCACTCTTAGCACTTCATAAAGAGATACTAGGTTTTTGTCTACTTACATCAGAGTCTTATCCTCATACATCCAAGTGGAGAAAAAGTTACCTGGGAGTAGTTTCCAGATCTATTTCCTTTTTAACATGTAACAAACATACTCTCCCCCCACCCCCCACCCCCCAATAAATCAGCATTGAGCTTTTCCCACAGGTCAGAAATATGTAGAAGTTTAAGGCAGTGGAAGGTAAGACACAGTATTGGCTTCCCTCGAGGACCATGAGGCCAATCAGCAGAGACTAGTTGTTAAAGTCTAACAGGAAGGTTCTGAGAGTAAGACGCAGTTAGATATGTAGGGGGAGGACCAAATCTTGTATTCTATCCATGCAACATTGCTACAGAGCATAAGTTTTGCCCATCATGGTGTCAGTTGACTACAATACGAGAAATTTGATGTAGTCTCTGTGTACAATAGAGGAGTGCACAGTTATTTTATGACATTTGAAGTATTTTAGAACTAAATGCATGTACCCATTGTGATATGATTCCAATGAAAGAATGAGGGCAGATACTCGAGTCTGAGTTCTTACAGGAAATAATGTATTTGCCTGGGATACCCGGTGGGTGAAATCATGAACATTACTGAGCCTTACTAAAGGGTTTAGAGCATTATCCTCTGAGCGATGGGGAGGCACTGATGGTTTTTAAGAGGGGAAGTGACATGATCAGATTTGTGTTTTAGATAGATGGCCCTGGTGGCAGAGGGAGATGGATGGGGCAAGGGGAGGGGGACGTTGCAGCGGCCGCAGTTTGTAGGTGGTTGCAATCGTCCAGGCTTCCAATAAATGTTTGCGGTTAAAGAGACAAATATCACAAGTCCCCACTGTGCACGAGACCCCTGAGGGGAGAGGATCCGTGCGTGCTGGGGCGGGAGGATCCGTGGTGCCCTGCATTAGGCAGAGGGAGACATCTTTGCCCTGCCTGCCCCTTTGTGCCTGGTGTCCCGCAGAGCAAGTCCCTGGCGGCTAGCAAGCCTCATGCCCAGAGGCATGTTATTGGTGTCCCTTTCCAAAGATGAAATGTGCTCCAACATTCCAGGATGATTAGATACATTTGTAAATATAATCCAAACATGTTTTTCTGTGGTTTCCAGGATCAATTCAGAAAAATAATGCTCAAGGGGATAAAAAAATACATCTGTTCTTTTTCTGGCCTCTTTTTTTTTTTTTCTGATTCCGGGCCAATCAACTTACAATCAAAACTTTTAAAGCAAGAAAAAACACAGCTTCTTTAGCTCCTAGAGTCCTTGGACCATGACAAAATCTGTGTCCATCGACAAGATGGGCCCTGATCACCTAGACTGGCCCCGTAGCTTAAAGCTAGACTCTTGTGGCTGTAGAAACAGGGTGCAGTTTTCTTCCACTCTGAGATCTAGAAAAAACTTCAGTGACCTGACAGTTCAGACATCTTGAAAAACGTTGAACTCTGAAGGCGTCTGTTGCTCTGAGGTTGGTCTGATTCATCAGAACCACTCCAGGCCCACTTGGGTGCAGGTTAGAGATCCTGGGATGGAACCCGGTCCTCTCAGGCTTCCGCACACTGTGGTTACTTGACACCAGAAGTCAAAGAAGTCATAGGAGTGATCGTGACATCTGGAGTTCGTTACATTTACATCGAAAGACCTAATTCCTTATGAGAAGCTGGCACCATGAACTGACAGGAGTAATGAAAGCAAAACAAACAAACAGACCAAAAGCAAGTGGTAGGGTTACAACAGCAACTCTGCCACACGCTTTCATGGAGAATCGTATAGCTTTTTTCACAAGTATGTGTGGAGATTGCTGCTGATGCCGTCTCCTTTTGTGCAGAGGAGGGTCCCGAGGATTAGAAAAATGCATGGTCTTCCCAAGGTCATGAGCCAGTAGGTTATTGGGGGAGCCAGGAGTAGAACACAGATGATCTGATTCCACAACAGCTTGGCTGTAAGAGCAGATTTTCATCTAACATACAGTTGTATCACTTGGGTTGTAGTTCGCTGAATAATGTCAGGAGCCGAAGCTTCTGGGGACAAAAGAAGGAGAACAAAGGATGTGATTATTAGAGAAATAGTTCCTGCTCTTCACTAAGCATAATTATATTGATAAATGGGTACAAGGCAAAGGGCTGGAGTGATTTCAAAGATCAGTGCTATACACAGCCAAAGATCCCAGAACATTCTCGTAAGAGCCATAAAATACCACACTGATGATCACAATTATTTTCAAGATCAGTGAAGTATCCTTTTGGCAAAATTTCTATAAGTGAAAAAAAATCATTTATGAATCTGCAGAACTCAGTGAAATTCAGGAAGCAACTTTGACCTTGGAGGTTCCTCACTGGGGCTGAACACTTTATAGGCCACAGTGTAAAAGTTCCCTAGATGGTGTTACAGAAACAATGCACATACCACAGGGCATCTCAGCCTTTATTCTTAAGCCCTGGAACTGGGGTGAGCAGGCCTTTACTGTAAATGGCCAGAGAGTGACTATTTTAGGTTTTGCAGGCTGCGTGGTATCTGTAACCACCACTTGGTTCTGTTTGCTGTGGTAGTGTGAAGGCAGCCATGGATACTAAATAAATGGTTGGGCACGGCTCTATTTCTGCTGTACTTGACGCAAACGGGTGGCCAGCTGGACTTGGCCTACAAGCGAGCAGGTTGTACCAGTTTCTCGGACCTGCTCTAGAGTCGCATGAAGGTGGGATCAGAGAGGAAGAAATAACCAGACATTCCCTCAAATACTCAGTAAGTGTCCAATGTCTCATGTAGGCCCCAGAAAAGTTCACAGGCTAATATAGAGAACAGATATACAATGAACGAATTATAACGACTATATATGGTGAGAACAGAGAGCGTCAAGATGCTGCAGGAACTCAAAGGAGTGAGCTGATGAATACTTCTGGGGGAGTTTGCAGAAGGTTTCGTGAAGGGAGTAGCCTTTGAACCAGGCCAGCCCTTCACCTTTCCTCCCCCGGGTACACATGGCTAGTCAACTTCTGAGCTGTTCTCACCAACCCCAGACACGGCATCATAACGCCTGCCGAGCACAGAGCCTCAGGCATCCACACTGCCCAACAGCATTGCATTTACCACGTGAAATGTCATCTATTTCCACTTCTCCTCTTAAAGGGTGAACAGGAGATTCCCCAACAAGGAAGCAAGGCATTAATACAACAGGGACACCATGGGGGGAGGGGTGGATAGGAGGCAAGGACAGGGGCAAAGCTTATAGGAACAGGAAAGCTTCATTGAAAAAGGTATAGGGATTCAGAACAGAGAGGGGTCTGGAGGTAAGCATGGACACGGTTGCTGCGGTTGGTCACAGGTAGTGACATCGGGCATTCTGACCCACTCACTTCATCAATGCAGAGTTGTGATTCTGTGTATGTTTCAGAGAACTCTGGGAGCGATAAGAATGCTGGCTAAAAAGGTGGTTGTGGGGGGTGAGAGAGACTATTTAAAGGCTATTGAAGAAATCCATGAAAAATAAAAAATATCTATCCTGGGATAGTGCTGGTAGGCATGAAAGAGGTGAGGAGAAAATAGACTTAATACTTCTGAAAGCCACAGGGTTTGCAGTGTCCGGCTGTCAAACTGCATGTGGAGTGAAGAGGGAGCAAAGAGACCAGGCTGACCTTCCGACGTTAGATCCGCGTGGCTTCTGCTCTCTGGTGACTACATAGACAGAAAGAAATGTAGTCAAGCTGTTTATGCCAAGTGTCCTGATTTGAATAAAATCTTGAAGATCTGTGTAAAGTAGGGGAGTTTGGAAAGGAACGTCAGCCTGGAGTGTTGGGGAGAAACTTCAGTTGATTTTAATTTTCCATTTCCACTGCTTCAGATCGCATCCACAGAATCGAATGTGACATCGCATACCTCCCGTTAGCTCATTAGCCATGAAGGATCTGATCTGTACAAGAAAAACTGGGAAATTTCACCACAGATGGGAATGCCTTGATTGCTTGGCGAGGCTGTGACTGCACAGTCAGCAACAGGTGCTGTTGTGTTTGGAGAACCCTGCGCTTCAAAAGACAAGCTGAGACTCCGAAATGTGGAGCGAGTAGCAATTTGCACTGATTGCAAAATCCTGATCTTGTTTTTCTCCTCATTCCCTCTTACACTGAGCTAGTGCAGGTATCATTTCTCATTCCACCTATTTTAAACACACACTTACAGATTTTTCCTACCCTGAAAGCCTTATTTCCCACCATACCTTTATCTTCTCTTCCCACTTCATGGGCCTCTGATCTTCCAACAGGAATGGAGGAAGAACATCCTTCCAGAAAAACACTTGCAATGTGAGGTGGTTATCTTTAATAACCTGGAAGAGCCTCATCTTCTCCTTTGGAAAAAAATAAGCCATTAGAAATCTGCACTTTTTTACTTATGGGAAATCAATGGCCAGTTTGGAGAGTAGGAACAGAAGCAGTGACAAGTGACAACCCATCTTGTATACTTGCCTAGGTGTACTGAGGGCATTTCCAGTCTTAAAAACATGAATAGAGCTTGCAGTTACATGAACTGAGTACAGAATATGCTAGGTGGATTAAAAAGATATCATAGGTCTCTCTCCATTTATAGGGGAAGCTGCCAGATCGAGTAGTATTGTTGCTCTTCCTTGAAGAATACACAGGAGAGATGAGAGCCCTCACGAATGACCATCTCTCGGATTTGTGGGGAAAGAATTCATTTGTAATGTGCGATAATGTTAATATTCAAGGAGTGTCTTTCTCATATATAAAACTTAGTTTGTTTCTGGCAGTACATCCTTTAGATGGCCATACTAACTTAAGCTCTGAAAGTCTGTGTCATAGGTAAAAACGTGCTCACAAATATTTTAAGTTATTTCAAAGTCAACCTTCAGCTAGGGTAATTGACAAGCAGCTTCAATAATACTTTGTTAAATCCTCTAAAAATGCCTTATCTTTTCTTTAAACTTTGGCTCAGCACTTATAAAAAAGTCTTGGAGAAAAAGTTTCTTAATCTCTCTTTAACTCAATTTCTCGTGTATAAATTGGAGAATGATGTAAATATCTACCTGGCAAGATTTTTAGAAGTGGGGGAAAGTACTATTTAAATGGAACCCAGTACCTTGTAGATATAAGGAAGCAATAAATAGTAGCCATGATGATGTTCACAGTGATTGTAACGTGCACAATGAAATTAATGGTACCGACAAACGTCTAGGGATACTGCTATCTCATGGGAGTGCATATGTTTTTGGAGGATACAGATTTAAAGTGGCCACTGACCACTTAAAAAAAGTAGGCCAGCCTTGTGCTCTGTCGCTGACCTTTTATGCAGTGACCTCTTTACCTCCCATTTCCCACGTAGACCCATTAGCAGGATGTGCCGCAATATGCTGCTTGTCATCTGTTTCAAAGACACAGTGAGAGGATACAGGTACACCAGATGGATAAACCTAGTGTGACTAATTGTTGTGTATTTGCCTTTAATTATTATCATTTATTACCAGAGGAAAGACAATAGAGGTTCTGTGACTTAGAAGAAACCGTTGGCAGAAGGGAAGTTTTTTTTTGGGGGGGGGGCATTATTGAGGACAGCTAAGGTTTTTATTGTTGGTGAAAAGAAAGTCATATAGATAGCTAGTCAGACAAATGATAGATGAAATTTTGTTTGCTTTAACATTGAATGTAATTGGTTTCAATAAATATCTAACCTTATTTTTAAAGGCTATCCAAGAGAATTTTGGATATTGAGTCCTCATACCTTTTCTAAGTCTTTCACAGAACAATACCTCAAATAATTAGGCCAAGGGTATGTTGATGATTGAGATTTAGGAGAGGGATTTGAAAGTCGCCTCCAAATTTTTCAAATTTGGTATTTGCATAAGAGTCTCTCACCACTTCCATTTTGATTCTTTTATTATGAAATTGTGTTTTTAAAACTTTTACTTGTTATCAGGCTGCTATCATGAGAGAGACCATCCTAAAAGCATGGAAGGTTTTCACTCTGAAGGTGAGAACTGGGTCACTTCATGGGAAACTTCTGGGGCGGCATTTGCGTTCATGTAAGTTTCTCATTCAGACAAGTGAACGTGTTATAATGGGAAGAAAAGCACAATTGGTTTGACACACTGACAGGTCAGAAGTCCGGCATGGCGAGGGCTCCTCCATCATTGAATAAGGAATTAGAATAAATCTCAGTAAGTAGGAAATGCTTTGTAATAAGAGATTTTTTTCTTTTAATTTCATAGAGGTCAATTTTAGAGAAACATTTCTATTGTAAAGTCTTATCTGGTTGAATAAACACAGAAATAATTATGGTGAAATCTCCTCTAATAATATATTATGTATAGTTCAGGTTAATCCTTCAAAAGACCTTTGAGCCTGTATTTTACCCCTTTTCTCTATACTGGATCATAGGGTTATAAGTATAAAAAACCTTGGGAGGTTTGCAATAGGAAAGAGAAGAAAAGTAGATGATGAAGCTAGAATGACTGCTTTTGAAATGAAATTATAGAAATGGGACCAGAGGCTGGGGTGCAGCTCAGTCCTGCCACGGACTAAGCCAGGGCGTGTGCTGGGAGGGAGGGAGATGAGTCCCTCTCAAAGGAACGTGGGCATGACTCTGGATGCACTGGTGCCTTTTTTCCTAGCCATGTGTGGGAATATTTATTGGTGGGTTTTGTTTTTTTGGTGTTCCTAATACCATTTTCCACTTCTTAAGAACTCTTTTATTTCCTCCTCTTCCTCTATGGAAATGGTCTTGTCTTAGCCAAGGGCATAATTAGAATAACTGGAAGCTCTTATCCTAGATTGTGAACTTGAGTAGAGGAACAAGGAGATTGAAAATAGCTGAGTTTCATTGCATCCTGACTGTATTCTTGGAACCTCAATCCTGTGACGGTGGCTCTGGCTTTCTGTCCTGTGTCACAACAGTGCATTTGTCTTCTCATAATAGCAGCCACATCTGAAGTCTATTTGCCTCTCTACTGTTCCTTTTCTTCTCCTTCCAGCATAGTTCTTCCTCAACTGCGTGTACTTAGAAGTGTCCATTGATTTGCCTTGACCAATGATGTGGGAGGAGAGGTGTGTCTTCTTTATTGGTAAAAGCACCTAATTGCTAGTGCTTAACTCTCCGACTCTTCCTTCTTCTTCTGTAATACTGGGGGATTCTCAGTGATGCCCCCTCCAGCAGCCTGAGTATCTGATTCAGGACTTTGTAGAGAAGAGCTCCTCTCTAATCTAAAGATGTTTTATGAATGAGAAATAAATCAGGGACTTAAACACCTTTAAGAAATGTGTTGTTCTTATAGGAGCAAAACTTAGCCTAGCCTGACTGATATAGCATGCTGTGGTTGAAATGACCGAAAGAGTATCTGGTTGGCAGTTAGAAACACTGAGTTTATTTTCTGTTCTGCCACTCATTAAAGTGGTCTTGGGCATATTATTTAAGTCCACTTGAATTATTCATGTACTCTTGAAATTTATTAGTGGGTGGGGGAGACAGAGGGTCATATCACATGAGTAGAAGACATATAGGGGCTCTTATTGCCTGTAGGATTTGGAGAGGAGCTTTCTGGGTAGATGGGCAGGTCGAGTGCCACATGGAGAAGCCCAGAGGTTGGTTTCCTTCACAGCAGCTCCACCCCAATTTGTTTGATACGATGTGAGGTTATGAACAATATTTAATGTTCATTGAAAACAATTTTTTCATTAAATTAAGTCTTTGAAAACCTCTAGACTTGATCATCTCTAAATTTCTGTCTGTTTCTCCAAATTCTCCTTCTACTTAATCTTTGTGGGAATGATCAGCTATGTCACCCTATCCATCTATCCAGATTGTTCAAAAAGACTTTCATCTAAGTGTTTCCTTTCTTTCAAAGGGAAGGGTGGCGAAGGAAAGCTGTGCCGGACATTCTTGGAGGTGTTTTCATTCTTGACTCACTCTCCAATCTTGCCAGTTGGTAACTGACTTTAATGATGAAGCAAAGGAAGCTCAGCAGAGTGAAATTCCTTCCTTCTGGAAAAGACAGAAGTAGGGCTGTAACCCCCCTTCCAAGTCCATCCTCCTTTGAGTACATTATACCCTTTATACCAAATCTTAAGGATTTGATTACTTCTTCAAATAATGAAAAGTTTCTAGACAATTTAAATGAACCCTGAGCCTGAAGTTCATTTTTTTCTTTTGTGCAAAAGCACAGGCAGTCCTAGTATTCTACTTTGTAAATAGATATTAAAAAAATAATGGTTCTATGGAAATACATGCTTTCCTACATTTCCTCTGTGTTATGGATGAAAGTGTAGAAGACCTGGCTCTGAATTCTATTGTTTTCCAATAAAAATCTCTTGTACCTGATAGAGAGCTGTGACTAAAGGAATAACATTATACAGATTCATTTGATAGGCTGAGACCACCACCTCAGCTCCCATGTTCTGACACTCACTTTCCTATGTTTGGATAAATATCTGCGCCTTGGGAAAGGTGATTTTGAAAACACTTTCTTAACAGTCTATTAGTAACAATACTTAGAAGGAAGTAGACAAAGTCTGTGTCACTCTTGAATTGACATCTATTCATAGAAGACAGAAGAGAGCTAGGGAGGGGATTCGGTGAATGAGAGCAGCGTAGTAGGAGATGCTGTGAGCACACGGTGCCGGGACTCGTGCAAATGACCTTCCACACTCGGCTGGTGAAATGGAGGACAATGTACCACTGAGAACCCTAGGCTTTCAGAGAAGATATTCACTGAGGTGTTGATTGAAGACCTACTGTGTACCAGGCATTGTTTCAGGCCCTAGACCAAATCAACTCTTTCCTCCTCTGTCTCTGTGGAGACTTTGGGAGATCTCAAAGACCCAATGGCTTTGAGTGATTGTGGTGTGTTGATGCAGGTTCGTCACTAGTGGCAAATGCACTGCTCCGGTGGAGGCGTTGATAAATGGGGAGCCTATGCATGTGTGGGGGCAAGGGATCTCTGTACCTTCCCCTCAATGTTGCTGTTCCCCTAAAACCGCTCATACGGTGAAACAGGTTAAATTCCCATTTGAGGAAACTGAAATGTTATGTCATGACTTAACAGACACTTTAAATTAACTGTGCCCTCTTGAAGTTTTTAAATACGATTTGACAAAAGCATTCATATTCTATTGTGGCTTGGATATATATTAATTAGTATATATGAATGCTTATATATTAATTATATATGTATGTGTTTATGTATATATGTGTTTATGTATACGTACCTACTAAACACACACACACTTTTTCTTCTCTCTTTATCCTTCATGTAACTCCTCACTTGAATTTCTCTTGAATTTTTAACAATCATTATACACTCTAATTGAAAAAGAATTTCTCAGTTGTTTCTTTAATCAAAATAAGCTTACGTTTCTTTGCTGATCCAATTTAGTTGGAAATTCTTTTGTCTAAATGGGACTATCATTTTACACCATCATATGCAGACTTTATAAAATTAGCATATAGAATCAAACAAATAAACCAACATCAGCTTTATATTTCCAATAAGAAAGGAAGAAAACCCTACAATTAATTTTTTAATATGAAGTGAGAAAGCTGTGTATTCTTTGCTTGTTTACTTTATCAAAGTGTTTCCTCTGGGGGTGGCTGGCATCTCCCTGTACGTTTTTCATCTCAGTGGCAAGTCAGTTTGGAATTTGAATAGAAGCTTCTTGAAAATATTATTTTTGGAGAGCTGACACTAATTGAAAGTCAGCACTAATAAGGTGAGGCCATTATCAATGGAGCAGAGTAATAGGGGTGAGCAGAGTTTATAAAGATGGGCTGAAGCATCTGGAGCCCTCCTCTGCGTGCACGGCCTGTCCTCTCCTTCAGAGAGATGGCTGGATCCTGGGAAGAGTCTGGAGTAATCAGTGTCCCGGCCAGTTCTTCCAACCTTATTCTTATTGTCTTGCTTATGAATTACCTTCTTTATTATTAACTCAAGATGAGGCTTCCCTTCTCTATCTTGACATTATAGATTAAAGAAAAATGAACTGAATAAGCCTTTATTAACTGTGCTGGGTCCAGAAGCTCTGCAATTGAATCAAGCATGATCTGGGCCATGTGGTACCCCCTGTGTCCTGTGAATATAGACCTGGGCATAAGTAATTTCGATTTGATGTTTTGTGATCCAAATACAATGGTAGTTTGGAAAGAAGAGAGAAGCAAAGATGACTAGTTTCCAGGTGAACACGTATCTTTCTGTTAACAGCTATAGCCAGTACCCAGCACTATGCCTGGACCATAGTAGATGCTCAATTAAGTACTGAAGGAGAAAGGGAATGAGGAAGGGAGGCAGGCAGTCAAAACTCAGAAGGGTCACAACATCTTGAAGGTTCTTATAGATCAATTTCTCCTGGTTCATTTGGAGTAGAAGGGCAGCATCTTCCCAGAAAGAACAACCTGTGCTAGGAAACAGGGGTTAGATGGATCACAGCAACTGTAAAGTCAGAGCTGCACTGTGGCCAGAGGGTAGAGTTGCCAGTGGGTTCTACTGGGAGGTGAAACTGTAAAAACTAGAGAATGAAGGTTCTTATGAGCAATGCATGAGCAGGACATTAACTCACAGGAAGTAAGAATAACGAGTGTTGAGCTCGAGGCCTGGGTACCCAGTGAGGAGGCCATTCTGAACAGCTTTCTCATCAACCAGAGCCGGTTCTTTTACTTGGTGGGCTACATTCCCATTAAACTAAGACAGGAAAGTGTTCTGGGGCTCAAGATATTTGTGGGTAGAATTTGGATTGGCTTTGATTTGGGCGGCAATGTCAACAATGCACAAGGCATGACTGGAGTTAAGAAATAGACTTTAAAAAATCTATTTCTTTTTTAAAAAGTGATAAAAATAGATTTTTCAAAAATAATATTTTCAAGAAGCTTCTATTCAGATTCCAAACTGACTTGCCACTGAGATGAAATAGATTTTTGTCACTTAATTTTAAAAAGATTTTTTTTTTAAAGTGACAAAAATAACACCACTTTCCCCCTCAATGGGTGCTCTTTGCTCAGGGTGGATGATGTTCAAGTCATTCCCCCGTGCAATAGCTGCTCTTGGTGACATCCCCTTACTCCTCCTCTTCCCAACAGTGTGTACACATGGCAATAATACCAGGCTTCCCACAGTGTTGTAAGGTAGGGCTGCTTGTTGGGGTGATTTGAAATTGGAGCTTGATTGCAAACATGTAATTTAAAAACGTTCTAGTGACAACTACCGCAGTCATTTACTGACAAAAGGACACCCTCCCGAGGCTCTTGCTTTCCTGAAAGGCTGAGATTTCAGGTGGAGGATCGGAGCTGCTCCCAGCAAGAGGAGAGGATGCATGTGACATTTGAGTAGGAATGGCAACATGGACGTTACTGGTTTTGTAGTAACGATATTTAGGTAGCTTACCCTTATACTGGGCAAGAATTGGCTTGTAAATGAAATAAGGTACAACAGCCTGTGTAACCTGGTGGGTGAAAGGCTTATTTTGCCACCCAAAGACAGGAAAGCAGTTCTTGAACATCATTGATGATACCTCCCAGGGTTTTACAGCAAATGTTTGAGACCATGACTCTCCAAGGGAGAGAAAAAGGTGCAGTGACAGTCAGTGGCTGTAGACACCTGTTGGCTCAGTTGCCAACTCAAAACGATCCCTCCTGCTTTGACAAACACCCTTGTGGTCACGTGCATACTACGTACCCACTGGCTACAGCTGGGTGATCCCAGGCAGCCACTCAGGGCAGTCCTTCCTTTTCCACCTCCAGGAGCCACCCACGGGATCCTCTTGCAGTAATGTGTGGACAGTGTCTGTCGGCTCATTAAAAACTGGTTCCACATGGCTTGCAAACTAGTTCACCTTTACTTCATGACTTTCACTGGTGACTTACCAACATTACCCAGAAAAAAATTCTCTACTGCTATTACCTGGCAGTCCTAACTCACAGGGAGACTTGATGAATCCACCTTTAAGAAATCAATACAGAACCGTCGGTAGCTTTGTATTTCTGCAAGGACTAGTGCAAGGGAGGCATGGAGGCGCCCACCGATGAAATAAGTTTGAGACAGCAACTAATGTGGCAGCAATTGAAGCCTTCTGCCATTTTCCGTCATGTTGTTTTGGGAGATGGAGAGGTTACAAAATTGAAGCTGTTCAACTGTTTGATGAATTGGTCCTGGGGCCAGGGTGAGCTGGATTTTCTGTTTAGTTGAGGTGCTATGTAGAGGTTAACACTACTTCTGGTGCCACGTGGTAGAAAAGGACTGGAACAAGCCCTCAGACCACTGGGTTCTAACCATACTTTCGACACTAACGTGAGCCCGAGACAGCCTTGCTCCACTTTATCCTCAACTGCATGAGACGAGAGACCTGTCCCTGCTGGCTGTGGCAGCCAGCAGCCTGCACTCATGGTGGCCTGGAGGTGGGACACCTTTGGTCAATGGCTGCAGGCGGCATGCCCCTGCACAGGACCCTGGGAAGCTGGCCCGGTTTCGGAGTGTTCCCTCTTTATTTCCTTTTCAATTAGTTTTATGTGCCTATTTATTTTCTTCAACAAGTTCATGATTTCATTTCTTTTTTCTGTGTTCTCTGTTTTCACCCAATCCCTAGCGCGTTCCACACTCTGAAAATCTGCTTGCTTTTTAAATCCATCTGCATTGAATTATTTATAGTTTTGATAAAGTCCGGTTTTGTGTGATGTTTATTTTCTTTAATAACAAGGAAACTGGGTGAACTTTTCCAAAAGACCAAAAAAGCATTCTAGTTTTCAAAGATGCTAGGCAACTGTGGCCAAAATGCACAAAACAAGCCTTGGGTGCCCTTTCTTTGTGATTTGGGATTTTTCCCCTCTATTAAACATTCTTCCATCTAACTGTGTTGCAGGGAGTGGAAAAGTAAATAAATCCCTTCAGTGTGGACTCCATCCAGAACACAATTACATGCCTCTTTTTACGAGCCAATCCGTTTGCTTTGTTTGCTTCTAGACCTTTAACAATACTTCAGTCCATGAAGGAAATTCTGGGCTGTGATTGGCAGTTGGGGTCACATGATCAAGAGGCTCAGGCAGTTATGTACATTATAGATATGTGTGTGTATATTTATATATTCACTTTTTATTCTATATGAAACAACTCAGTGTTTTGCAATCCCAGTTTTAGTTTACTGCTTTGAATTTTCCATTGTTTTTCTAGCTATTTCTTTCATGTCACTCATGTCACTGATGACCTTGAGCCTTTGTAGCTAAACAGTTTTCAGACTCACACCCCCTTCCTCCGACATCCTGTCCCCTCTTTTGCCTTGTATCATTCCCTCCGGTGTTTCCGGCATTAAATTAATTGGCTTAGGCTTTGGGGGTGTGTCAGATGATGGGTGAGGGATATTTTCAGCTCGTCCTGCTAGATAAACACACAGCGCACACACAGCACACATACACACACACACACACACACTCTCTCTCTCTCTCTCTCTCTCGCACATCTCACGCGTGCATGCACGGACAGATTGCAAAACAGAATGGATAGCCAATCCTGTCAGAATGGCCAAAGATGAGAAAAAAGAACAGAGTGAATGATCCAACCAGAGGGCATAAGTTAGCTACTACGCCAATCAAAGTAATTTGATATGCCAAATGAGGGAAAAACAAACGGAAGTCTGATGTCTCAGCTAGCTTTCAGGGAATGCTTTTTTATTCAGTTACTTAAAAAAGAGAAAGTTTTATTTCTTTACCTTGCCTATTATTTCCTTCTATTGTGCATTTCTTATTTTATATATATGTGTGTGTGTGTGTGTGTGTGTATCCCACCCCGCCCCCACCCCTCTTTCCAATCCTTCCTTTAAGGTTTAATTTAACAATAACATTTTCGATCGGGGTCCTGCGCATCTCAAGGGCATTGCGCTTGAAATTGCACACACTCTGCACCATTTATCATAGGCTGACATGTGTCATGTTCCAGACTGCGGCTCCGAGAGGTTACAGCTCACGACTGCTCCTTTGTTGATCAGCTGCCGAGACAACTGAGGCACCTTTCTTCCCTTTTCCTTTCATTTTTTTCCTGATTATTAAAGCTGCCTCATCCCCTTTTTGAAGGCCTAAGTCACCCCTTCACAGAAGATGAAACACAAAAGAATTTGTATTGTGTTAGATTCTATGTCCCTCATTTCCTGAAATTTTTGATGGGGGCCCCTCGGTGTTTAATAAGATTGGAATGCACCACTATAAACTTTCATCTTTGTCGAGAGAGAGGAACGGAAAAGGCCATTAAAGTCAGCACTGACCTGGCTTTGTTTCCGAGCAGACAGAGCCCTGTGCAGGATGGGGACGTTTGGACCCTATCTGGAGCCTGGCCACACCGACAGAAGCCACCCCATGTCCTCTTTTCAGAGCAGGTTCTTTCATAGTATGGTCCTTGTTTCATGCTACTTTCTAAGTCAGGAGGATTTGAACTTCACCCTGAAATCAATCAATCAATCTCTCTCTCTCTGCAAATTCAAGTATTGAAGTAAAAGCTATGAGACTGTCAGTTAACAGTATAATGCCTCAGTGGGCCTCACCCACCAAAGGCTCAATTTATCTCCAACTTTTAATGGAAACATGGGCTGAAATATTTGTTTGGAGAAGTTTTAAGAATAGGCTAACTGCCGCCAGTACTTATTGGGGCTCAGCGTGGGGAAAGAGACATGTTCCGTTAGGGCAGTGCTTACAAAGACTGACTAGTTGATGAACACTGGGCTCATTTTGTGGGCTGCAAAATGATAGCAAGACACAATCCCTGGCCACAAAGAACTTACTCTGAGAGGGGAGATGGTTAACCCAAAACAGTACAGGGGTATGACTAGAGAGTGATGGACAAGCAGAGGCCACCACAGACACAATGACAAATTCAAGATTTCACAGAAACATTGAGTCTGAGCTTTTAGGGAGGAAATAAAGCATTCCCAAGGTGGATGAGGGTGAAGGGGCGTCAGAGGAGGGTACAGGCTGGATAAAGGCCTGGGAGAGAGTGAGTGCAGTGTGACTGTTCTTCCCCCACTTCAACTGGCATCTCTTGCAAGACAAAAATAAGACCTATTTGATCTGGTTATGGTGCTTCAGGACATAACTCTTAAGTGGACTGGGCTCATTCAACCCATAATGGCAGATGGTCTCCCCTGGCATCTGTCTCAGAATTCTTTAAGGGATCTTCACTGCAGTGGGCTCCTAAATCATGATACCAATTATTAATGATGACTGCTACTTCCCGTAAGTTAGGATTTGGTAGAAAATGAATGTGATGACTTCTGCGTATGTGCATGTATGTGAATGTGTGTGTCTATGGGGGTGGGGCGAGAGAATGAGAAATAGACCTAATAGTGAGCTTTATAAGACTTCTCAAGTTTGCCCCTATTCATTCCAAGAGAACTCTGGCTTTGCAGACTTCCTGAGGGAGACGTGAAAAATAATTGACAACTGAAACCACAGCCCAAGGCATACTAAAAGAAAAGGTGATTGGAAGAGGGTCCTTGGGATGGCCAAATATCCCCTTAAAAAAGGAAACTATTCAAGTGTCTGCTGGTTGTTTCGTTTCTATGACAACAAACATCAGGGCTGTTTCCAACCATTTTCATGTTTGGCACTACTTAGATAATATATTCAGATGATTCACTTTTCATCCAGCTCTTAATATCCTGAAAGATATATCCTAATTGTCATTGAATTTTAGGCTGATATGTTAGCATAGCGATGAATTTTTTAAAGTAATGCACTGCGACCTGTGAGAAAGAGGGTAGCACGAGAGTAAGCACACAAAAACAATCGAACCACCTTGTTTGTGCCCTGCCATACATTTAGCTCATTTCATATTTGCAACATGTAATTATTATTCTTAATAATCTTAAAAGAATGAAATGTCTCACAATGATGATTTAGCCTCTCAAACAATGGGGTCGTTTTAGAAGTTGATGAAAGACCACAATCATTAAGTCCTACCTGTCCACATTGTCAGGGAGGTGTTTTTTGCTGTCGTCATTATTGTTTTCTTGGTTTTCATTAAAAGCTTACAAAACAACCTATAAACAGGTCACATTCTTCCCTTATTCAAAAAGGGTACCTGCGGAGATTAGAGCCTCCGGGTAAGAAGAGGGAAGGGACTTAAATTCTAAAGAGGTCATCTGATTCCTGAAAGGGGAAGGTGCCACCAACCCAAACACTTGAAACCAAAAAACAGATAAGACACAATAGTAAGCTGAAAAGTATTCAAAGGCAATCAAGTAAAGAAGTGAGGAATATTGTACAAAAGAATAATGATCTCTGTACAGTAGGTAAAATATAGATTACAATTTATAACAGGATACAGGAAGGAGACAGGAATTGTTTATAGGACCTTGTGACAGAATTTCAACAAATCTCTTTTAAAAGCTTTCTCTTTGCCTTGGCATTGAGTTCTGGGCAACTCTGGCAGCTACAGCAGATGAAATAAAACGCCCAAACTGGCAAGCATGATGGGGTCTGAGGAACAGAACTGGATCTGCTCTGAACTCCAGATTCAGCCACAGTTCTCTCTGTGGTCTAGTGTATCCACTGGCAAAAGCCTCATCGCCTCTTGAACACTAATTAGGGAGAGGTTTGCTTGTGGAAAAGAAAAAAAAAGATCCAGTGGCTTATGTCAACTTTATGTCAATCTCTTCCGTCTCTATCCTAATGTGATTATTTCCTTCCAGACACTAGTTTCAAGTTACACGTCAAAATGAGGGTGATAGTTGAAGAATATTCTCGCAGAAGCCTCCCTACTCTGCGACTGGGCTTTAATTGGAGTTCAGTGAATGGCAGTCCTGCTATTTCCTACCTTCCTCATAAAGTGTTTGTAAAGATTAAATGGGGTAATATATGTAAAGTGCTAAGAACAGTGCTTGGCACATAGTCAAGATTACAAAAGATAGCTGTTGTTAAATGGCGAATCAGCTGGGTGGAAAAATTAGGCTGCCGTGTACGTTTTCACTCTATTTGATGCAATTGTTGAAGTTTCGCTTGCTTTATCCCACTCTTACTCCCATTGTTTCATTATAGGCCAAGTCTTGCTTTATTTATTTGTCTTTATTTATTAAAAAATATCTATTTATTTATTATTGTTTGCGTACAGTTGTCTCCTTTCCCCGACCCCACACCTCCCCTGGCCCACCCACCCTGCCTCCTACCATTGATCCTACCCCCCTTTGGCTTTGTCCATGGGTCCTTTATACATGCTCCTTGACCACCCTTCCCCATTTTTCCCCCATTATCCTCTCCTACCTCCCCTCTGGTTACTGTCAGTTTGTTCTTTATTTCCATGTCTCTGGTTATATTTTGCTTGCTTGTTTGTTTTGTTGATTAGGTTCCACCTAGAGGTGAGATCGTATGGTGTTTGTCCTTCACCACCTGGCTTACTTCACTTAGCATAATGCTCTCCAGCTCCATCCATGCTGTTTGCAAAGGGTAGGAGCTCCTTCTTTCTTTCTGCTGCATAGAACTCCATTGTGTAAATGTACCATAGTTTTGAATCCACTCATTTACTGATGGGCACTTAGGTTGCTTCCAGCACTTGGCTATTGTAAATTGTGCTGCTATGAACACTGGGATAGGGTAAATAGGTTCTTTTGAATTGGTGTTTCAGGATTCTTTGGGTATAATCCCAGCAGGTCAAAAGGCAGTCCCATTTTTAGTTTTCTGAGAAAATCCCAGACTGTTTTCCTCAGTGGCTGCACCAGTCTGCATTCCCACCAGCAGTGCACTAGGGTTCCTTTTTTCTCTACAGCCTCACCAGCACTTGTTTGTTGATTTGTTTATGACGGACATTCTGACAGGTGTAAAATGGTATCACATTGTGGTTTAATTTGCATCTCTCTGATGGCTAGTGATGCTGCACATCCATCCCCTACTCTGTGTTTAGTCCCTTGACCTGAACTGAATAACCCCTGGCATGGCCAGTACCCCAGCCTGACTGTCCACAGCACCCGTCCCTTGGTGTTTCATTCACTGAATAGCATATCTCTGTAGCTACCAGGAAAGTTCCCTAGCAAAGTCATTTAGAACACAAGTTTTTCACACTGAGGTAGAAAACAGTAATAAAATCCACCCCACGAAATTTATATGTGGTTAAGTGTATAGATACAATTTTACAACTCTCCACATCTTTTTACTAGACATCCTTTTGTATCTTTCCATATAGCGGAAAATGTCAGTTAACCAGAAGGTTTAGGAAATGGGGTTCTCCGGGTAATTTGGGATTTTTCTTGTTAATTGATGATCAAGAAAAACACAACCCTTTTTTCATTGCCATTGTTACCAAAATTGTTCTCTTAAATAGATAGATCCACTTTCCTGCCTCAGCAGTCTCAGTAAACTGAACTTGTCTGATTCTTTATTTGACGACTGAGATTCTTACAGCTCCCCGGCCCACTCTTATGAATGTGAATTATTGGTATTTACTACTGTAAATGTAGACTATGCAGGAAATTAGGGACAAAAGGGATTTTTCTGACTTTTCCACGTGCATAAATTTATCGTATTTTTCCCTATTGAGGGGTAATTTTTCCCATTGATGTGAATCAGAGAATAAAAGGGAGAGTTTAGAGATGGCTGTTGGTTATGCCCCTATCGACCATTTCATTATTTTATTTCAGCTCATTTCCCTCCTGTCTGGCAATAGGATCCTTCTCTCTCCTCTGTAGTGTTGTTGTCTCTCCTCTTCTTCGCTCCCAGGCAGAATTCCCTTCCCTTCTGTGTATCCCCATGAACCACATGCAGCATTTATAGCCTTGTCTCTGAGTCACTGGTCTCCAGCCCACTTCCCTCTGCTCTGACAGCCCTGCTGCTCCTAATCCTCAGACACCTCCAGCCCTACCTCATGCGGCGCTGGTGTTGTCCACCCTGATTTTAGTACGGCCTGGAGCAGCAGGGTTGGGTGCTAGGAATGAGGACACCAGAGTCCTGAGAGAACCTCTGCCAATTCGTGGTCATATGCCCCCAAACCGAAGTAAAATATTAGGGCTGAATGCAGCTTGAGAGAACTGGAACTCACTCATTTTGAACATGGAACCAAAGGCCTAGTAGGTCAAGTTTCTCACCCACTGTCGCACAACCAGGGCTTGAACTCTGGACTTCTAGTTTTAGGTCAATTATCCTTTTGATTTCACATGTCATATGACTCCCTCCTTACTGAGATGTATGTTGACTTTAGACATAAAAATAAGATGACAATATATTCATGAAGGTGCTTTGAAAAAATGCTGACTACTGAACATGCCTCAGGAGTAAGCAACACCAATGGGAGGGCTACCCAAGGATGCTTCTCCTGATTCAAACCTGGGCTGAAAACCACAGCACAGGGTAAACTACTCTTGACATTTTGGTGAGTTCTGCCAGAATAGTGAAGTTCATGTACTAGTTCAAGAATACAATGTAGAAAACCTCTTTATCAGCTCTAAGACAACACAGGGGGGAAAAGTTTGCTGATACTAACCTAAAGACTAGTCCCTTTTTATTCCTGCTGTTTCAATATAAATGAAAGGAAACAAAGACACCAGAGCTGGAGTAGAGCCCACACAAAGGCACAGACTGATCAAGAGTTTTTCATACAGGATATCTCTTAATCAGCCTAATGGAAAAACAGCAGTAATATTTTATAGGAACATGCAAAAACAACCAAAGCAACCAATGCAAAAACAAACAACAATACATGATGGTGGGCAGTCACCCGCAGTAGATGCTTCAGTTCAGGGAGGCCACAGGTCTCCTAGGGGCAGGTGAAAGCCAAGGTTAGAACACAGGACTCCTGTTGATCTGACTCATCTGGAAGGTATGAGGGGTGAGTTAAATGGGTGCGCCAAGCCGTGTCTATGAACTGAGGATGTGAGTATAGACAGAAGGTGCCAGCTCGGTCCTCATGGCCCAGGACTACCGAGACAGAGCCTGAGGCACCACAGGACAGTGTAGTCAGGATGAGAGGAGGCTTGCTCCCCCCGGGAGACTAAGATCCTTACCACTGCCTCCCCTTTCCTAAGGCAGAGCGAGTGGCCTGAGGGAGACATGTCCAGGTTCAAAGTCAGAAGGTAGTATGCACATTTCCAATGCTTACTTCTCTCAGTCCTCAGAAACTCATGAGCTTCAGGTATCTTCCATGATATCTACATGAAGTACCTGTATGAATGAAGATGTTGTTTGCCTTTTATGCTTGCATCCAGTTGCCATACAAAGGGCAAAAGGACAGAAATCCACCCCTGAGATTTTTAGGAGAAAAATATAACCACAACAACAACCAAAAAATCCAATGACACTATTGGACACAAACCAGGTTCTTGGTATGAGTCTTCTGTCATTAGTGAAAAAATCAGTTACCTATTAATATTGTCATTTTCCTTGAATAAAATCTGCTCACAGGGGCTATATAGGAAGATATCCTTAATTTGCTTCCCTGGTTGGGGGCCGCCTGAAGAGGAGTGGAACTGCTGCTCCCAGGAAATGAGGAGAGATGGTGTCAGGGAGCTCAGCTGGAAGCTGATTTAAGACTAGAGTAATTGCCAAGATGATTAATTATTCCTCTGAGTCGTACACAAGTGTTCCTTTTTCTCCTCTTTGCCAGCAGGCCGGCTCCATGGCCCCGTTGTCCCCCGCAGAGCAATGGCCAGGGGACGTGAGGTCTTCTCTTTCCTCTGGAGAACTTCCCGAGGTGTCACCTTGTCGCAGCTCACACCCTCTTTCTTCAAGAGAGTGCCATGCAGCCCTCCATGTTTCTCAGGCCTTTGCAAGGGTGTTTTCACTCTGGGCCTTTGTTGTTGCTGTTGTTGTTGTTGTTGCTGCTAGGGAGGGAGTGGAAGGGGAAGGCACAAAACCCAACTACAGGAGCTGCTCTCGGCTAAGGGTTCTGCCCAAGCCGTAGCTGTGGTCTTCTCCTTCCCCTTACTATGACTTTCCCCTTGATTGTGGCCCTTCAGATGGGTATAATTTTCTGTATCCTACAAATAAAAGGGGCTGAGGTCCGTCACTCACGCAGCTAGGAAGGAGCAGGGCCAGAACCTGAGTCTCCCCAACTCTAGAGCACATTTCCCGTGCACCCCTCCTCCAAGCTGCCTCCCAGCTTAGCACCTGGTTCAACACGGAAGTGCCTTGCAATGGAACGCACACACATGATTCTCCCCCAGAAACACTATACAGTTTTTATCCCACACACAATGAAGTCCTACTGAAGAGGAGAGATGAACAAAGCATGAGTCAAGAGATGATATAGTGTAGTGGTTAAGAGCCCTGTCCTTGGGTCCATCCTGCCTGGGTTTGTGGCCCACGTTTACCAGTTGCTATGTATATGGGCGACCCTGACTTTAGTACTCTTCGCTCAGTTTTCTCAGCTGAAAAATGGATACGTTAAATGGTACTTACCTCACAAATATTATGATGAGGATTAAATGATACATGCACAATGCTTAGAATTGGTCCTGGTGCATAGTAACCAATCAATAATTATCAGTTATTGTCATCATAGTAAGAATGTATGCCAAGTAATAAGCTGTAGATGAGTTGACATAAACACAAACTTTTGGCTAGAAATCAGTGGCAAGAAGAGAAAAGGGCAGGGAAAAAAAGAGTGTAATTGGTTTGGCCACAATTTAGGTAATGATTTGGAATGATTAAGTAATGAGCTGTCCATAAGCCAAACATGAGCCAAAAGTCTGATGTAATTACTTTTAAAAGGTAAGTGAATTCCATAAGAAACCGAATATAAGCAGAGTGTCCTTAGAATTTTCTGTGTTCTGCTCCTGTTGATCATTTTGGAGACTGATGGTTTCATTTCTGGGCAAAGTCCTTTAAAAGGGAAATGAGTAACCCCAAACTAGAATGTATCCCGAGGAGAGGGGGCAAGAGGAGGAGGGCCTGGCACCCCCTCCATTTGAGGAATAATTGATGAAACAAGCAGTTTGAATGCAGAGATGTGACAGAGGGGAAAATCTCGACTCGCTCTCGAAGAGAATGTCATAACTCCTGCAACTAGCCAATGACCTGATTCGCTAGCTCACAAATGCCCTGTGAATGCGAGCACACCTGAAATAGGGGAACATGGACTTGGCATGGATTTTGCCGAGAAGATTGTTGATGGAAGTCTGAATTATGTAAGCCGTTCAAAGACTTCTTACCATCTCTGATATTTTTGGACTCTGTGACAAAAAGAGATAAATGTTTCCATAGCCACCTGCCTCTGGTAACTAATATCCACATTTACAGCTCTCTGTACTGCTCAGCACTCTCTGTTCCCTCTGATTTCCATGGCAGACAGAGCTCTCTCCACCAGGGGGTATGCTGCTCACTAGAAAACCCACAGACTTTTGCTTCTTTCCATTGGGCTGGATGTTTTCCAAGAACCAGGTGTATTTGTCCCCATTTCTCTTTAAGCCAGTTGCATCTGTTACTGTAATTGCTTAGTTTCATTAAACATTATGTAAACTGGTGAAATATTAGTGTGAGAAGAAAGAAAGATGTTGTGTCTATGAAAACGAAGTTGAATGCTTTGGAAAGAGTTGATGAAGGCGATTTGCTAAAAAGTAATTGCTGTTAAATTAGGTGTGAGTTAGACAAATGTATAAGATTGGGAAAGATCATTAAAATTTAGATGGATTCTCTTCGAGATTGCTCTTTAAGTTCTTGTTCCACTTTGCGGAAACTGAAAAATCATGGATGCTGCTTAGTGGGTGTGATTTAGGCAAAATGAGGTGTACAAAATGCCAATCAGCTGGCCCGTAGGCAGAGAGAAGGCCTTGGCCCCCTATCAAAAGGTTGACAAGTTAAAGATAAATTTTTACATCTTTTAAGTTTAAAAAGTTTACGATGTTCATTTTTTATGTTTGTGCTGACTTGATTTTTAAATTCATCACTGACATTCTACAAATCATAACTGTAATTGTTTAGCCAAGTGACAGCAAGTGACTAAAAAGGTGGACCTGCTGTGACTGTTAGAATGATTGGCATGGCAGAATGTGACCCCAGAATTCCACAGTGGCTAAGGCTGGGACAGGCATTTCAAACCTGGTGATGTGAGGTGCCATGAGCATTTGCCAAACAAGAGAGAAGGAAGCAAACAGGAAGGTTGGTGAGCCTGGGTCAGAGAAGCAGGTTTCGAATTCAGTCCCTGAGACAAGGGGGTCAATGCCAAGTATTGGGTGTTCTTGTCATAAGATGAACCATGAAAGTGTTCAAGATGTCTCCAAGAAATATAAGCTACCACTCAGGAGCTGAGATAAGCTTTATATATATATATAGAGAGAGAGGAGACTGGTATGGAAAGCAGGCAGTCAGTTCTGTAGCTTAGCCAGGGTGAACATGAGATAGAAACAGCTGACCCTGTAAGATAGCCTTGAAGCAATGGTCAAATGGAGGGGTGTGGGTTCTAAATGATTCATTCAGTCATTCACATGGAGTCATTTGGCTCCACCTATGTGCCAGGCACTGTTCTGGGCATGGGAATTAAACCAAAGAATGAAATAATTCTACTGTCTGTTCTTAGAGTGTTGACTACTAGATGTGGAAAGACATATAGCAACAGTATAAATGAATGTGTAAAATAAGTACAGATGGTGATAACTGTTATAAAGAAAATAAAATAGGGTGTTAAAAGAGTGACTTCAAGCTTTTGGAGCAGACAGGAGGTGAAGACATCCTCTGTTAGGAGTTGACATATGAGTTGAGGTCTGGATGGGAGAGCCAACTATGTACGGATCTGATGGGCATAGTATCTAGAGTTACTGCACCAGGCTTCAGAACTTGGCGTTGTTACTAAAGGTTCTGCAGATCGGGGCACGTCACCTCCCTGCCCCGAGCCTTCAAGTTCTCATCAGAAAATGGAAATAATGATAACTGCATCCAAAGATCCCATGATGTTTAACTGGAATGATGTGTTTAAGACACCTTGTAGAGTGTGTGACATAGTAAATGCTTTTTAGTTGAGTTGACTCTGAAATGAAGCTTTGGACTATGTGAGAAATAGAGAGGAAGGTGTATTTCTAAGAGAAAAGGAGGGCTTTTATTTGTTTTCTTTTGTTTGTTTATAAAAGCAAATGGCCTCATTTAGTGTGGTGTATGCCACCTAGAATGCACTGAGCTGTATTTTTAAGTTAAGTCTACATTTAAATCCCATGTGGACGTTGGGTCATGAAAAGAGCTAATAATTTCATAAATAATAGCAAAATCCTCTAGTTAAACGTAAAGAATAGTTCCCAAACATTATGAATTTGCTGGTGGGAAGACCATGCGTTATGTGTTTAACAGACATTTAAAAGCATCCTGGGTATTTTGTGAGTATCTATGTCAGGATTCTGAGAAAGGCTACTCGTTCAGTTAATAATTCTACAGTGAGATGTTTGGCTCTGTGTCTTGTTTCTGTTTATCTTGACCTTGCCTGGAAAAGATAGAAAGAGTTCACAGTACTTTCAAAAATCTTCATGTAACCCTCTCCATGTGCCCTGCTCTTTTCTAGCATGTTTAAGTACTAATCCTTTATATCACAATGTAGAAACCATTATTGACCCTGTGTAACAGATAAGGACATTGAGGCATAAACACTAACCAGTGTGCCCAAGATTATGAGGCACGTAGGGATCTGAGCCAAGGTTTGAACCTCTGCTGTCCAATTCCAGAATCTGCATCCTTCATACCATGTTGCCTTTCCCTCTACTACTGGAGTCTTCAGCGTATTATAGAAACTCATGTTGCATAGATCTCACTAGAATGGAATTTAAAAACTCAGGGGCTGGAATATAGGAATATAGAAATGTAATATAAATTATGAAACTCCAAGGAAGCAAAAAGAATAGAGGCCATAGTGCAATGGAGAAAAAAATGACCCATGCACATGGAAACCTTCTCTAGATAAATGCCCTGTGAAATGGAAGCTCCATGATGACAGTTACTTTTGTTTGTTTGTTTGCAATTTTTCCCACTGATTAATGACTAGCTCCTAAATAGAATGCCTGGAAAATAGCACATGCTGTGAAATATTTGTTGAGTAAATAAGTAGATAATGCAAGAATTTTTTTGAGTATAACTAGGTTCTTCATTTTTTTTAAAACAGAAAAGCTAGATATCCAAAATCCATATGAAATTTCCAGATTTATATGTTATTCCATTAAAAATAAAGTCGTGTGGGCAAATCATAATATGCTTGTAGGCTGGACTTGACCAGTGGTTAGAATTTGGCCCCTGGGTAGCTAATTTGAGTTCCTAATCCCATAGTAAAAAGCCATTAACTATGTGCAAACAGTAGACACTTAGAATGGGAGTATACTGATTCAAGCACTGTTCTAAAATTAGATTTAGCATTTGAGAAAAACTTTGGATACAATAACAAAATTTCCACACACAGTGAATGGCTGGGTAGAACAAAATTTCTAAGTTGTTTTGCCGCATTTCCAAGTTGTAATTTCAGTTATTGTACAGCTCTGCTTAACTTTAATTTGTTTGGCATAGGAAAATACATCCATGCCTTTGATTATATAAAGTAGTTTAGAAGATACATTTAAGAAGTACTAATATGCCTTGAGCTGCATCATCCTCTTTTTAATTTCAAATGCCAGTAGCAAGGGAAGGAAGCCAATTTCTACTTGAAACACCAAGTCCTAGAAGTAAAACAAGAATGTTTGGTGCAATTTATCACCCCCGTTCAGCCAGCAGGATAGTAGATTGCTTTAACTATTTTTCTAGGTCAAGTGCTTTGACAGTGTCCATAGAGTTGAACTTCAGAGTCACAGAGGAACGAAAGAAAAAAAATACACTAAAAGCTGCGCTTCCACTCCTTATAAATGTAACAAATTGACTAAAAATAAATTTAGCGTTGCGGGAACAAAAGAATATCTGACTTCAGATGACTGTTTATAGAGAAGAGAAAGATTTTTCTTAGTCATATTCATAACTTGAGCTGAAGAAACATTAGCAAAATAGGAGAGGCAGGAAGGGCAAAGAATGGAGTCCTGTTAAGGAGAAGTCAGCTAGAGAAACCTTTCCCAGTGTCTGCAGGGGAATCTGTTTTAGCTGAGCAAAGTCCTGTTTGACTCTGCGATTTCACCTCATCGCTGAGGGGTTGGTTCATAGATTCCAGACTTCTTCCATGTGTTTTATTGGCTTTGGCTCCAGGTGACCTCTTCTAGCAGAACAGCCTCTAACGTCCTGAGAGACTCGTCATCGGCACGCACTTTGGGATGCAATTTTTTTCCCTTTTTATTTATTTATTTTTTTTTACATAATGTAGTACAAAGAAAAGAGGCTGCTCCCAGCAACTCCTCCATTACAGCCTGAGGGAATGACTCAAGAATCCAAGAAAATGCATGAGGAACAGTGAATGTCAGGAGCAAGTATTATAGGAAACGTATTAACTTTCATTCCCAATTACTTAAACTCAGCATACTGGGGCTTGCAATTCAAATGCTCTGGTTCTGCTCCAGGCCTGATAGCTATTCCCAGTTGGTTCCTTACCTTCCCTACATATTGGCTACCTCAACTATAAAATCAGAACAAAATTGCATTTACATCTACAGTTATTACAAGTATTAAATGAGACAATGCAAATCAAATACCAGCCGTAGAATGTTCAGAACTTTCAGAAGGAGGAGGTGAGGTTGGAGAGGCAGCCTGGGAAATGAGGGTGAATGCCAGTCCAATGCGTTTGGGTTTCATTTGTTAAGCAAGAGTCTGAAGCAGGCTATCTGTATTGTAGCAGTCAGGCAGATGCATTTGAGAAGATAATTTCTGACCATTGGGGATCCCTGAGCATGTTTTTCCAATACTCAGAGGGAGAATTAATAAAGGACTGATCTAAAGAGATGTAGTAACCCCAAAAACTGCTATGGAGAGAATATGTATAGAGGCTGACAGAATTGGGAGCAGGAAGGAGAAGGCCTACAGTAGGATAGAGGACAGTCTCAGAACAAATGCGTACCACAGAAATTCATGCGAGATACTTGCTGTGGACTGATTGTGCTCCCCCACGTCCATGTGGCCCAGTCCTAAAACCCACTGTGACTGTGTTTGAAGAGAAGAAGGCTTGTAAGGAGGCAACGCTAAATGAGATTTTCGGGTGGGGCCCTGATTGGATAGGATTAGTGTCCTTATAAAAAGACACCAGAAATCTTTCAGAGGGTAGCATAAATTTTAGAATTAAGCTGAAAAAGATTCAAATATAAATCCTGGTTCTTGCAATTACAGTAAGTCCTTGCTTAATGGCATTGATGGGTTCTGCAACTTTAAGTGAAACATACAGCAAAACCACCCTTCCCATAGGCTCTGATATAAGGAAGAGTTCAGTTCCTAGAACACCTTATCAACGTTGGCCAAAATGACATTTAAGAGCTTGCTGTGTGTGATTTTGGCTACTTTATTTACCAGAGCCTCAAATTTTCATCTACACCAAGGCAAATGCTATGTCTGCTTCCAAGAACTGTTGGAGAGAATTAAACGAAAGCTGAGTATAGAACACCGAGCTTGAATGCCTGCCTGAGTTGGTGCTCAATAGAGAATGTTCAGTCCCTTTCTTACCCTAATACCACACCCGTGCACCTGCGTTAACTTCTATGTCACTGCCTTCTGAGTGTTCTTGAAATCAGTGGGCAAGTAAGGTTTTGGGCACCTCCACGTTTATCTTAGGTAATCCTGCCTGGGAGGGGTATTAGTTTAACCTGTGGACCCCTTTCCTATTCAACCCCAAGTTTCAAAATGGCCCACTTCTTTAATTTTGAACTAAAAACTTCCAGAAGCATTATAGTCATCATTACTCTTTCTCATGGCAGAAAAATAAAATGATTTCATTTATTTCATCTTCTAACAAGTCTGTGAGATGTTTCTGATTCTTCTAGTGCACAACTGGGGAAAATAAGGCTGGAAGTGGTGAAGGGACATTGTTAAGGTCACAGGACCAGCAGATGGCCCTGTAGGCCCCAAAGTCAGAGTCTGCTTGATGGCTAAGCCCTCCTTCTTCCCCATCACCACATGGTCTATCGGTCTATCATAAAACCTGAAGGCTGCTTTTGAGCATCGCTGGAAAGGAAGGCAATGTGCTCCTGAGGCAGACCTGTAGCTGTGTCGGCGTGGGCTTCTGCTGGGGCCGGCCCTTCTTTCAGCAGCACGTGGTGAAACAGCCACGGTTTACCGCCCAGTGCTTTTGGCTGAGAAGGAGTTCTTAGAAAGCTGGTGGGAATGCTTTTCCTTTGCCCCTCAGTTATGGTAATTACAAATAAGGGTTACTTTATGTGATTGCTCCTACCCCATAATTTGTTTTCAGTTGCCAAGATTAGTAAATTTGAGATGCTATCAGTGGGTGGATTGCAAACCTAGAGTTACTTTTGCTGTAAATGTTCTAAAGTTAAAAGTAAATATTAAAATATTCATTGTTGCCACAAATCGGCTTCAGAATTAGCTACCCGATTTCCAACTTTTCAATTTTCACCTCTCTTAGTGTGCTGTTGGAGGCCTTTGTAGTTACTATCTTTGGGTCTTTTTTCCTTTTGTCTGTTTTCTTTCTTTTCCATTCTTTCCTTCTTTTCTTTCTTCTTTTGTCTTCCCTTCCCTTCCATTCCATTCCCTTCCCCTCCATTCCCTTCCCCTCCATTCCCTTCCCCTCCCCTCCCCTCCCTCTCTCCTTCTCCCCCTCTCTCCCTCCCTCTCTTCCTGATGTCAAGCTGAATTGAAATATGTAAAGACTTGATGGACAATGCTTGCAAAAAAAAAGTCTATCTTATAATTACCTTAAAAATAAGTAAAAAAAAAAGCTCTTTACATCAGCAGTCACTGAAGTGTACATACTTAGGGTGAAAAATATTAATATTATGGTGATGATAAAGCTAGAAGCTATCTGTAGGTGGTAAAACAGATTTGAGAAGAAAACCTTAAAGTTGAAGATACATGATAGTCAACCCCTTGTTAAAGTAAATGATAATATAGGAAAAACAAAATGTGAGTTGGGGAGAATTTACAAGTTACAGAATAAATTATTACTGTGGAATGGCTGAGGCATTTATGGGTAAAACTGCCCCTGGCTAACCTTGCCTGTGCCTCTCGGTAACGTTGCCTCTCAGCACCCCCTGACCACGGAGAAAGATGATGGAAGCCCAATGATGGGTGTGCTCCCTGACTGGGAATGCCACAGGGGGTCAGAGCCTTACCTTTCTCTATCCTGAGGTATCATCATTTACCTGCCTGTGCTGCAGAAAATAATACCTAATAAGTTAACCAGAAGCAGGATTACATTTGACTCAGATGGACAGCAGAACCCAATAGAAATCTTGAACTTCCAGAGGGTCACCCCTTAGAACTCAGGATGTCCCAAAGCCTTGACTTGTCAATAAGTCCCCTTCTTTAGGAACATGGTGACCCTCACCAAGGGTCTTTCTGAAAGGTAAGAAAAGTGGAGTCATCCTGGCAACCGCAGAGATGGCCGAATTCATTGTTAAAATGCCTCGCAGCCAAAAGCATCAAGGCAGCAAGACGACCCAGGTATCAGTCCCAGCCTCTCCACTCTCTGTGCCACCCAGTAAGAGTCACTGTCCATTCTTGGCCATCCATATCCTCAAATGTAAGCAAAGGGAGTAGAGTGTAGGATCCTGTGGACTTCCACTGGCTTTCAAATGTTAAGAAACGGTGACTGTGGGCAGGCAACCCAGGCTTCTTGCAGAGAAGGATCCTGGGACAATAGAGACCCTTTCTGAGTAATTGCTTGTGGAGGAACCTCAGCGCCTTTATCTTCGGGTCAGGCTCCCTGGCTCTTCCTGTCTGTGGTCCAGCCAGATGGGGGGCGTCCATAGCTTGGGTGGGAATTCAGCTGCTCTTACTGATAAGCTGTGGGACTTTCTGCAAATTACTTTCCCTGAGCTTCTGTTTCTTCGTCGTAGCATCCCAGAGCCTCTCAGGGGCTCTTTAGAACCGAGCGAGTCTGGCATGCAGAGTGCCTCCCCCAGGGTGGGCTCGTACGGCTCAGGCCCCCTATTACTCATGCCCGCAGAGTCTACCTTTTCTGTGTGCATGTTTTGAACTTGACCAAACTGCATCATAACGTACTAGTTATCTATATCATAACACATTCTCTTTCCTGGAAAGCGTTTCTTCCCTAGTGCCTAGGAGAAAGCTGAACACTCAGTGTGAGTACGTGAATATTGATCAATAGCCATGAAATGGCCTGAAGGGCCGAGATTTCTGCCTTGCAGACAACAGAATCTAGGCAAAACTGTGTAGGACTTCTGCTCTGGACCTAATGCAAGATTTTGAGGAGTTGTTTAAATATCTCAGCGTTCCAGAATATCAGTATTAAAATAGGAATGACTAAAGTTTTGAGGAGTAATGGCAATGAAGGGCCGCATTCCTTAGATAGCTAGCTATGCAGATGCATAAATTATTTATGCACTTGATAAAGATTTTTTAAAACATCAAACGCCAAGTCTGTTCTTCCTACTAAGTCTTTAAAACCTTTTTCTGCGCGGAGGGATTTTCCATGCACTGCTTTTGAGTTCTCAAGGTGACTTGAGAAAGGTGTTTCGCAGACTGGGAGGCGGAGAAGTCAGCTCTGGCCCATCAACCTTGTGAGCCGCAGCTACACACGTGACACATACTCTCCTTCAAGAAAATAAATGACTGCACGTGGTGCTCACACGTACGTGTCTTTGCAGGCACCATCCTAGTGACTCCCAGACCCCGCGCAAGCTTAAACCCTAGGCAGAGAGGAGGAGCTGGTGGGAGGAGGCTTCGGCAGGTGTGGAGGAGGGTTCCCCACACCGCACCTCCCCAGCCCCGTTGCTCCCCTTCCATTTATTTCCGCGGCCCTGACTGTGTGTGCAGTGAGCCATGCTGTGGCGGAGATACCCCAGAGGAAGAGGAAACCCGTTGAGCTATTTTTCACCATTACATACTTCACTTGCTAATAAATGAGATCCAGAGCGTGCAAACAGCCAGTCTTGTAGATCATCATCTTAGGGAAAATCACAAACCTAATGAAACACAAAGTAAAAAATAAATGAACCCAGAGGAGAGTCTTTCTGGCAAAATTTGACACCATAACTCTCTTCCCGTAGCACCTGTCCCTCCTGAGAAGTTTTTGTGCTGCTGAGAGGTATCAGGGCTCTAATGGTGGTTAAAAAAAAAAGTGCTAGATCTTTCTGTGTCTTCCCATCAGCTTATTTTCACCAGCAGAAAGAGATTTATTTATATGTAAAAGGAGAGAAGAACTCAGTGGAGGCCGGGTCATATTTTCCCCGATTTAATCCCTGTGATCACTGATTGGTAAGTGGCATGAATTATGAGGGTTTTATCAGCTCCCGATGCCAAGCGGCACGTGAGGCCTCCTGGAGTGTCTCAGCATGTGAGGAGGCAGGCATGCAACGTGCCCGTCCTTGCCCCACACAGCTTGGCTTGTCTGGTGTCTTGGCTTCTGATGGTCTGTTCCAGTCTCTGAGCTTTTCCCCTGATCATTCAGCAACAATAAAAAAAAAGCCCCCACATTTGGATGCAACTCCAAATGTTGAGGTCACCGGTGCTGCTCGCTGTGTCAACTCAGGGAATCAGTGGACAGTAATACAATCTCCCCACACCCACCAGGGAATATAATATTTCACACAGAAAATAACAAAATACTCCCATGGCCCCGGGGCAATATCCTGAAGTTGTTTGAGGTGAAAGGAAAGAACAGTCTTTTGGGCAAAAGAATTTAGACTCTTTAGCAGTAAACTTGGGTTGCCTTTTGTCTGATGCCATGTGAATATTTATGCAGATCTCTTCCAGGTGAGAAAAGGGAATGGCTCTCATGTGCAATCTTGGGAGATTTCTTTGCTCCCTTGTTGTCGGCCCCAGAGTCGTCGGAAATGATAAATGAGACCTTTCTGGCCAAAGGCTTGCAACTCCCTAGTACGTTTTAAAATGACACCTGGTACATGTCTGGGCCTCTAGAAAACTCACGATGCTGATGCTGTGTCCCTCTTATTTGAGCAGCTCTGGGAGAAAAGGATGCAGATTATAACGTCTCTTTGTCATCCCTGTGTGGATTCTAACATGCAGGGTGACGGAGAGCAGCTGCTCTCCTGGACCCGGGAGCCGGTGGAGGAGGTCCTGCTCCCAAACCATGCGTGAGCCGCTCTCCTATTCTTTCTAGTGGGTAAGACACTGCCCTCTCCTAACAATGCAGCTGCCTCAACCCTTTCATTAATTATGATTGCAGAGGTAAAAGGAAGAATTTGGGCCCTTAAAAAATGCTGCCAGGGAAGAGATTGTCCCGGAACGAAGCGAGCCGGGTAGCGTGCAGGTGGGATGGAGAGTGCTAGAAGCGTAAACGAGAGCACTGGTAAACTTCCCTACGCCACCATTTGTCTTTTAAGCCGTCTTTATGCTTGCTGCACCACTCAGGGTAGGGAAGAAAAACTAGTGAGCGATGATTTCGGAGGCGAGGGTTGAGTCTTTTATGATGGCACACAGTCATCTCACTGCTATGAGTTACGAGTTCTACACTTATGTGTAAAAGGGGGACGTTTAATTACTTTGTGTAGGTCTTGGGCTTGTCGGGGGAAATTCGGGCAGACGCCGTCCCGCTGCTCCAGGGCACGGAACTCCCATGACCTTCCCACGTTGTCCCATTCGGTTCCATGGGGCCATGTGACCTGTAGCGAGTGGGAGGTGCATAGAAGGAGGTGGCTGATCAAAACCACTGGTCAGCAACCCGATTCCCCAAATACCAGCTCAACGTGCAGGTTTTCAAGGCCCCAGGGGATGACAGAATCTCACATTCACTGCGTCCTTACGTCATCATGAAAAAGGCTGTCTCCCAACCAGGAACACCTTTATTGGACTTTTCTAAGAGAAAAAATTGAGTGTTTTATATGTTAAGTTTCAAGGTTTTTTTGTTTGTTTGTTTGTTACAGAAGATTTACCCCAATTAATACAAGAATTAATTCAGGAAAAAATAGATATATAGAAACATTTTGCAAACTCTAAAGTAATGTTCAGGTTGAAGGATTTTTATTGGATAGGTTCCATAAAGCATAATTGCTAAAACTATATTGAAATAAAATACTATTGGCTAATATTCAGTCAATTCTTACTATGGGATACAAATTTTACATAACTTATATAATTTTTTCCTTCCAGCTACTTTAAGTAGATTTTTTCTATCTTCTTTGTTTTATAGTTGAAGAAAGTGAGCTTTAGAAAAAATAAGCCACTTACCTAAAATCACATAGGGCCAAGGGCTTTAATTAACAAACAAAATTTTGTTTGTTTCCAATCTTCTTTTACACTATATCATGGTATTCGAAAATGCCATAAAAACGTCTTCTAGAGGAAAGTCGGATTGTTTACTCCCTCTGTCTCAGAGGAGTAGTGGATAGATGTTTACATGGAACATTCTGTTCATCCCAGTAGGTCCGAAAACCCTGATGTTGGAAATGACACTCTTTGGAGCTGTTCTCCAAGTGTGGGCGACTGCTTTTCACTCAGAACCATGCAGCTCGCCACCGAGGTCTCGCCTTCTCGCATGCAAAGTAGCCCAGGGCAGCTGAAGACTCCAGTAGATAAACGGCCTGTCCCCCGCTTCCTCTTCTGTTTCCCTTAATCTTCAAACATACCCTTGACAAAACAGTGTGATTTAAGCTGCTCTTTAAATATTTCTACCAGGTGAGGAATGGCTGATGCATTCCATTGTGTCAGTAATGATCTTGCACCTGTCACTCTGAGCAGGTAGGCTGTCCGTGGGCTGGGCACCATTTTCACATCCAGTTCAGATAGTGTTCAGGTTATTATTTTCATTCAAGGGCAGGCATTGGAACCAAGCACATTACTTATTTTATACACTTGGAAACTATTTGTGACTGTAATGAATGTTAGCCTTGACCTAGGGCATTTCAGATGCAAAGCCTCCTCTATCAAAAATCACCTCATTACATAACCGAAGAGTGAGAAAACTGGGCCATTTTCCTCTGGTCCAGAGACCCAGCTCCCACCCCTTTGTCCACAGGTAGTTGTTGATGCCTTTCTCAGGCTTGAAAATTCTTGTTTGGTTAAACTTTCTGCTGTTCAGATAAAAAACAGCCGCAATTTTCTGCTTGAATTTCTCCGTGACTAAATCCATTGATCATCCTTTCTCTCTGTGAGTGAGAAGTATGTTTTCTCCTTAATAACTCCTATCCTTCTCCCCGGATTTTTTTCCCCTTCGCTTGTTTGTGTTGTGTTGGTCAGTCCTCTGCACTATTCCTCGGAGAGACAGAGAGAGCGCAAAATTGAAGTTATTTTATGCTTGGGCTCCCTCGGTCCCAATTTTCAAATCTTCGTGTCAATTTTCACACATCAGTGTCATGTGGTGAATGTTATGGAAATTTCAGTGGGGTCCTTGGGCGGCAATTTATACACAGTTCCCCTGTCCCCACCATCCTGCTGCAATCCCTGTCTTTTCTAAGAATAAGTGGATCTATAATTAATGTGGATTTCAAGATCCAACGGCATTCAAAAATCTCATAGCAGGTTTTTAGGGCCGTGTCTTCTCCACAGTGTAAACACAAAAGCATTAATGCTTGCAAGCTCTCTGTTCTAATAAATGGGCTTGTGTAAAAGGAATAAAAATTACAGTTTGTTGGCGGTAAAGAGCAACTAATTACTCAGGAAGAGGCATGTTTTTATTTTTCAAAACTGCACTGAAAATGGTTTATCATGCAATAAATTTGCTAATCACCAGTTAGGAAACACAGCGCCATCGCCACCTACCCACAGTGGCTTCCTTTGAAAGTTGGTATGTTACAGTTTGGATAGGAAATTATATCCTTTGAAAATGAACACGACAGAAGACATTCATTGAATAGCTTAAGAGTCCTCAGCAGTCGGAATGTGGAACAGTGTAAACAAGAGCATGGTTAATGGTGCCAAAAGACAGCCACCACTGACCTTGGCTTTGCTAGGTGAGCAGACCACCCCTGACCCCTTCTCATGGACATAATTATTCTCTTCCTTTTGCTCTTTCCCTTTTAACAATGAAAGTGAAAGACTTCTCACTGAAGAGTCCGTGGTTGGCCTTGACTTTTTTTATTCTCCTCCAAAACTCCCTTTTCCTCAGCCCCTTCCGCATCCTGTAAATGTTGATTCTAATAGATTTGCATTAAGTTTTTCCAGAAGAACCTGGAAAATCACTTTGTGACCCAGAAAGGGAATCATGTCTCAAAGTCAAAGCAGATGTATCAATCTACCTAGAGTTTCCCTGGAATATTTCTGTTTCCTCTTCACATATACACCCAGAGAAGTCTTTCCAGTCCAGTGATTGAAACTTGGTTAGAATGTGACAGATTCTTTTGATTTTATAGGATCAAAGAGGCTTTCTACTCATTAAAGTCCTCACAGTAACATTCTTTCTTAAGTCTGTTTTCAAATTTAGGAGCCCAGAGGAATGGAATTTGCAGAAAGTCTATCATTTAGAGAATAGTTAAGCTGCTTTACATTACACCAAGCTCAGTCTTCTCACTGCTTCCATTTTGATTCTCCTTCTATGTAATTATTGCTTTGAGAACCAGGAGCTGGCCTTTTCCCTTTTCCTGTTTCAGTGCATGAAGAAGGAGTTAATCTTTGTACATGAAATTAGAACTGTAAATTCTAAGACCCTAATCCAACATGTGCCTGTCTTGACTATGGGATCCTCTCTCACTGGTTTCTCACTGACATTTTCTCATTTGTAAAATGGTACCAATGCTTCCTACCTACCACATGGATGGAACGAAAAATGAACAAAATTGTGCTTTCATTTATATTTGCATTAAAGTATTCTACAAAACCGTTGGAGGCTTCAGATTAAGGCTTTACTCGGGTCTGTTATCAGTAAAAATAATGGGGCACAGTGTCGTGTGGAGTTTAAGTGGAATGGACTCTGGAATTGGATTGCCTGGGTTCACACTGCCCTGTGAGATTGCACACCTGCCATTACCCTCTCTGTGCCTTAGTTTCCTTTTCTATAAAATTAGGTTGTAGTTATAATCCTTATTTCATAAGATCATTGTAAGGTATAAAAACAATCTCCATAAATCAATTAGGGACACTTACTCTCTGAACAATATTATCTGATATCATTACCGCTTTTCTACTGATAGGTTTCACCTACCTATTTTCTCTACATGTGAAATCCAAGCCTGTAGACACACGTAGGTAGCTCCCCGGAGCATCTGTGCCATTGCTGTTACTGTTAGAGAACATGGATGTGCAGGCAGGGTGTTTTTTTGCTCTAAGCTAAGTATCGTTAATGCAATAAATGAATTCATGAATTCAGCCTCTGAGTTTGGGTCCTTTGCAAGCATGTAGAATGTCATGTGACTATATGCCCTTTTAATTTCTGCTTGCTTTCTTTTTTCTGTGATGGCTACAAGTAGGACCAATGTAGTAGGTGTCAGAAATAATTTACCTACATGTGTGTAATCAGTTTGGACAAACGTACGAGAAACATGTCTCTCTTTTCCACATGGAGGGACCACCACCAGGTCCTACTTCCTTCCAGCTGGAAGGACTCATGAACTGCTTGCTGGCTTTGCAGGCTCTGCTGGACATCTTCACTTCCAGGCCACCTAGTAGTCACTGATGGTAAACCCAATGAGAGGGAGAGGTGGGGTGCAGAGGACGGGGCCAGTGTGGGCAATGACAAGGAAGAGAGAGATAGACTGAGGGAGGCAAAACTCATAATGAGCTTTAATACCCTTGGCATTGAAGCACCCGCTAAAGGCACAGTGCAATGTGGCTGATGGCCCCTTTTCACAGAGCAGGGCATGTCACTCCCCTTGTCCTGAATCAGAGCAGCTTCCAGCTACCCACTAAACCAAGGAATCTTATATGTACCTTCAGGGCTGCACATATCACAGAAGGCAGCAAGGCAGGATTTTATTCTGAAGCAATCGATGGGAAGTTAAACATTTCTGACTGTGTAGAAGTGGGGTTTATGTATACACTGCTTTAGTTGGTGTGCCTTAAGCATGGCTGTATGTGTAAGAAGAGAGAAAACTTTGGATACAGATTTATTTACAGATGTAAGACCCAACTATAGACCTAAATATCCATCCATCCATCCATCCACCCTCCCACCCATCTATCATCTATCTTCCCCTTTCTTTGTGCCACTTTAAGCAGAGCTCTGTTTATTCTCTGCAATAAAGGGCTCAGGTGTGGCTAAACACAACCAGGTAGTTTGGCCCACCCCTTCCATCCAAGCTGGACCCTTGCTTTAATCCTTTTTTAGTGCTTTCCTTTCTGTCCAGCTTTGGATCTTTAAAAAAGAGAGCATTTTCCTGGGCTTTGCTTTTCGCCTGCTCTGTGAGTGCTGGTGAAAGGGCTGGCATGACAACCCCTTGAGGCTGAGTCCTGTTGATTAGGGGATGGATTTTGAGCGAGCAGCTGTACTCGCACGCCCCCCTCAGTGACCCTTGCCAGTATCCCTCACCCATGACCCGGAGGGAGAGTCTCCTGGGGAAGAAAGGTCAGGCTCTGTGTCCATCAGCCTGCGCTTCTACTAGCTGTGTGACGGGGCATTTTCTGATGCTGACACCCATGCGCTGGAGGCCGGATGGAGGCTAGTTTCTCGTTTCACATTGAGCTGTCATCTGAAGGGCCTGCTGCTTGTACTGGGTTTCCCAGTCCTCCCAGGCCGTGCTGATATTCTCAGCCTGCTGCTCTGGCCTCCGTGTCTGCTGCCTGCTCTTAAGAACTTGGGCTGCTTTCACTTGAGCTGATGCCTGGAGAATAATATTTTCTGAGCTGAGAATCTAGATACACGAACACTTTTTTCCCTAATGGATAATTTTCCTCAAGAGTATTCCTATCTCAACATGTAGCTTTACTCTGCTCCTAATACTCATTTTGACATTAAAATAAAACCTAATAATTCAATGGACTACAATGCTTTAAGTAATTTGATTGGCAGGCACAAGGACTGTTTACAGAAGCAACTGGAGAAATTTTACTTTCTCTTTATGTTGTACTCAATTGGCTTAATCTTGTTGCCCCAATCATGTGGGTTGCTATGTTGGCAGACTGTCCAAATAATTCCACTCCAAGGTGAATAGCACCACAGGACACAGATGTGGCCATTGACATTTAAAGTTCAAGTTCAAGTATTGGTGGTCTTTTAAGCAACTAGAAATTTTTCAAACAGTCTTTTATGAGCATCTTTTGTTTATATATATATGGTTTTTCATGTACCACCTTCTGGAGTGATTAACCAGTATGGGAATTCCCAAGTTACCTTGAGGCAAGAATGTAATACTGTATTTCAAATTAGGATTATTCTAAAAATATCCATGTAGTGTAGTTATTCTGAGTGACAAACTATTAATAAGAAACACCCAGTTCAATGTTTTGAGTGCAGATTACATGTGGGGATTTAGGAGATGATTAACTGTATCAGGCAAAAAAAAAAAAATTATGCCTGTAGACTAAGTCCAGGGTTCAGTTTGGCCAGCTGGGGGATTAAATCTAACACAGAGCATTCCTTAGTCCCACAATGCTCTGCTCAGTCCTCTCAGACCAACCAGACTTTTGCCTTCGGTGTGCCCTGCACAGCTATCAAGGATGGGGGCCTTCCTGCCTGGTCAGACCAATGTCAGTCTGACCTAGCCTGACCACCTTGAAACAGGTGGGTCCTGGACTCCCAGCCCCTGGCGTCCTTTATAAATGCCTGGGCTATACGTTCTATACAACCATCCTACTTTTCTTCTTTTTCCTCCCTTTTCACTGATCCTGAGCAGCTCCACAGCCCATCATTACATCTGTGAGCCATGGTTCATCATTCTCCAAGACAATCTCCCTCTCTCTCTCTCTC